>CM022952.1:58323191-58424826 GCA_012931725.1 Litsea cubeba | reverse complement strand
TCCAAAAAGTATAATTTTCCCCAATTTCTGAAATTTTCAAAATTCATGGGACAGATTTAGTGAAATGTCATTTTTGCCCATTTTCCTCGAAAAACGTGATTTCTGAGTCTCAAATCAAAATGGTCAAAACATGAAAGTTGTTAAACTTCATAAAATAAGTCGAAATACACCAAATCCAGAATTTTTTGAAATCCGAAGTAATTTCCCATAAAAATACAAATCCTAAGGACCGGGTCAAACTAAAGTCAACGGTTCTACAAAATCTCCAAGGCAAGGAAAAAATCCGGTCAAGCTCAAATACGCGGTCAAACTAAATCAAATCTCGCTTAAAAAGCTAAACCACGATTAAAAACAATGCTAAACAAAAGGATTGGGGTCGGGATCTTACAACTAATGAGAGGTAAAAAGGTCCCACAAGCTGAAACCTGAGATTATCCAAACATCAATGGAGACAGAGGACCAGCCTTTGGCTTTGGCAAGATTCCAGCACGGTTTCCATTACCAAAGTGATGGTTCATTCCGATTTACCAATGGAGGCAACACCAACAAGATAGATAGGTCAGTTGATCCAATTCAAGAAAACATACCATTGACTCATAAACACATATGTATCATGCATCAATTATTCATGCATCATCCAAATCCATGCATTTGCCCTCATACCCCACCTCATTATATGTTAAGTAGGGTGCGCACACATTAAAAAAAAAAGTAGAGTTGAAAAGTACAAGCATAACCTCATAATTCACAATCCACCGCCATAATCAAACATTCATCATAATTCATCACCATAACTCATCATCATAAATTCACAAATCAAATCTCATAACTTATAACCCTCACCATTCAATCAAACATCACCACATCATAAGAGGAAAAGGTGAGTATAAAACTTAATTCAACTTCTATTAAATATCCATAAGAGTCATTATATAATAAAGTATAATAATAAATTGGGTTAACAAAGCCTAATCCTAAATAAAATAAATTGAGAGAGGTAACAACTTTTGCCCCCAAACCCTACAATGAGGCCTACTATAAACCTAGCCGGTCCTAGCGACCCAACCTCTCAATCAATACCTAGCCTAGGATAGGGACTCCTAATGAGCCATTTAGAGGGGATGAACCACCCCATTGAAGGCAGGGAAGCGGGCCATCCGTGCTTCCATTCCACTCATATTTGCCTCAAGTTGCCCTTGCACTTCCTCAAAGTTGTCTGGAGGATTCCGAAGAGCATCGCAGATTTCCCGAATCCGCAAGAAATCCTCCTGATAAGCTGTGTATGCTGGGTGGATGAGTGCTGAAAGGGTGGTGTTTTGCATTTCAAAATATTGCCTATAACGCCTCGGAACAGATGATTCGGCTTCGTGTGGACAGGACATGGTCATGAGCTCCAGCTGGTCCATTCGCCTATGCAGTGTGTTAAAATCATCTATAGGGGCCCTCTCGTTGGTAGTCTTCATAGCCTCCCAGATTTTGAACATTGCCCGAAGATCCAACATACTCCACAAAAGGGATTGGAGCACTTTGCTAATAAAAGCTGGTAGGTCTTCCAAGAGCCCATCATAACCGCGGAACCTATTGAGAGCAGTCCTCCCCACAATGCACAGATCTCCATATAACCCACAAATCCCTTTATATTTCATGACTAATAGGTCATATTTTCCGCGCTTAACCTCCACAATGTGCTTGTCCATCTCCTCCTCAAATTGATAGACGCAATCATAGGTAACAGGAGTAGAGGATTCATGCTTAAGGTAGAACTCTGTCCGCTCTTCAGAATCGTAATACCCTATCTCTTCATCCCCGGGAGACCAATATTCATCTCTTGGCAAGAAGGGCATACAAGCATTAGGGCCCGCGACACCATCAACGACAAATGAGAAGATTGGTGAACCGGCCATTAGGAGAACTCAAACCTGCAAACAAACATATACATCTGGCCTTAGAGACTCTCCACATGAAAAACATCTCGAACAAAAAAATATATATAAATAAACAAAACAGACAGGTCACTTGGGCGCCCCAGGGGTGACGCCCAGGTCTATTTCAATGGATTTTCCCCAAAGAGTTCAGTTTCAGCTATGATCATTCTACTGAGCCATCATAGATCTGTGGGAGATATTTTCAGAGGTACTACAGGGCTGTCCTAGGCACCTTTTGAGAGCCAAAAGTCCAAACTACATGCCCATATAACACACCACCTTAAAACACGAAGGAGAGGAGATAACAAAATACTAATGAAAGTAGCCTCATGAGATTGAAAACAATACAGTAATAACAAGTTGAAGCACAGAATAAGGATTAAAACAAATACCTAAAACAAACAAATTAACAAACAAAACAAAAAAAAAATAGAGACCGGCACCACAGGGGTGGCGCCCATCCCAAACTAGAAATATCCCCCATGGGGATGTCATTGTTTGGTCAAGGTGAGACCCTTAGTATTCCTGAGTCGTGTTCTTATATCATGTTGCGAGTCTGAAAAGAACCAGAATTTAGGAAGACACCTTAGAAATTCAAACTCACGAGTCCTTAGTGCAAACCGAGAGGATAGGTACCACAGGGGTGGCGCCTACCCTCCACAATTGGTGCATGCTAATTAGAATGTCCCAACCCAAACCATGGAAACTTGCATCAAATTGACTAAGTAAAATTATCTAGACAATTCAAAAAAACATGTGAGGCATGTTATTCATTCCAAAAGAAAAGAGAGGAGAAGATACTCACTTGGAAGCAAGGGAGGACTTGAGAATTTTGAGACTCGAAATCTGGAAGAGTAGGAGTTGTAAGAAATTCGTAGCTTTGATTCCCTTATATAGATTAGAGTTCGAATCCCATAAGGAATTAGAGAGAGACGAAATTCCACCTAGGCACCACTCCTTGGGCGCCCAGGTCACTTATCTCCTGCATTCAGAACTCTAGTCTGCAATGGACTGTAAGTCTTGGAGACGAGATTCTACTTAGGCACCACACCCCAGGCGCCCAAGTCACCTCTGAAACTCAAACTTTCACTCCAACAAGAACTCTCACTGCCATGGGTTGAGCACGAACTCAACTTCGAGACTATCTCGAAATTCCACCTAGGCACCACTCCTTAGGCGCCTCGGTCACTTATCTCCTTAATTTGGAAACTCAACTTCGAGACCAACTCAAAATTCCACCCAGGCACCACTCCTTGGGTGCCCAGGTCACTTGTCTGCTTAATTTGGAAATTCAACTTCAAGACAAACTCATAATTCGACCTAGGCACCACTCCTTGGGCGCCCAGGTAACCCACTTCCTTGAATTTGAAATTCTACTTCAAGACCAACTCTAAATACAACCTGTTTCGTTAAAGTCAAAACTTCATCCCAAAACGAACTAGAACTACATATTGGATGCCACTCCTTTGATGTTCAGGTGACTTGTCTTCTGGATTAGAATTCTACTCCGAGGCAGACTCTGTTCATGCAATTCCACCTGGGCACCACCCCTATGGCGCCTATCCATCACCTTAGAGAACCAAAATGTCTCTTTGAACCAAGTTGTCCTAGAATTATAAAAGTTGAACCCGAACAAGAATTGATGATGATTGATTATAAATAATAATAATAATAACAAAAATACAATAATAAATAAATAAATAATAAAACTAAAGAGGCACATACACAAAAGAATGACACGTCGTCAAACTGAAACATTGTCCCATCACATGAGGTCCCGTTGCACGCACATTAGTCCCATCACGCATACACTTGATGTTGTGCACTGCATCTCATGCCATATCCATCAATAAAATCAGAACGGTTACCTCTGCTAATTATAAGACTGAGTACTAACGAAGAAAAATGCAGAGTCTTTTAGTGTTTGTTCAATGCAGGATCCAGAATCGAAAGCAAAAACACCAAGGTGAAGGACCTTCAAACACACTGATGGAGATTGATGATAAGTTCACAAGCTTCGGCAAACAAACAACGAAAGAAAGCAGCAACGATCCATAACATCAGATTTATGGAAAGCTCTTGAGGTAAGTACCCCTAACTATGATTTTCATGATTTTACCTCACGTCTGGAAATTGAGTCGCCGTAGGCCTCCCTTAAGCACTTATAATCGGTACGGCAACCATAATACCGTGTTCTCACGGATTGTGTGTTCGCCGACTCAAATCTTGATGTTGGAGGACGGAAACCGTGTAATTCGAAGCTCTCCATGATAAGCACGAAAAGACGATCGAATCTATCCTAGGTCTCGTCTAAGCTTGGGTGAAGACCAAGATCCCTAGAGAGTGACGGTTATTCTGGCGACCGTCTTCCCTTGATTTAGCTTTTTCGATGCATACCCGAGTTTCAAAATCAAACATCTCTTAAAAAAATGCATCTCATTCTCACATGCACTCACACTATTGCTTGAACTGTGTTTATGATTTCCACTAAGATCCCCATTATTGCTAGTTAGTTTCAACTATGCTTTAAACATTTAACTATGGATGAAAGTCAAAAAACGTTATATATGACCATTTGAAACCAGTTCTATTGCAAGAACAAATGAGATTCTGATAGTGACTTAGCTAATCGAAAGATCGACTTCTGATTCAGACCACTGGGGCACAGTTCCCACCACCATTTTAAATTCAGCAACTGGGGCACAGTTCCCACCATCATTTTAAATTCAGCAACTGGGGCACAGTTCCCAACCCGCCACGTGGCAATACCACGGGCACCGAGGCACAGATCTCGGGTTTCCAATCAAATCAGTAGGCATAACTTCTTCTTTTTTTCCTTTTTTCCCCTGAATCAGAATCGATCCTAGAAAAGTAAACCCACCTTTGGAATGAGTTTGCAATTGCATACATCCATAGGTAGCCACTCCCGCGAGCTCAAAACCTCCCGTGAGTCATGAGTGGTGTGTCTACTTTCTTTGGAGCACAACTCTCCACGTGCTGTTCTCCAAAGAGGGGCATACTGTAGACACCTCATCTGGCCCCTATGATAGCCTTAAACACATGTCATATATAGCAATGCCCCCATTTCACTCATAATTGAATGATTAATGACATAATTCAGATTAATTAATGACAATGAAGATGCTTGTTGATAGTTTTAAACATTAGTTCAACAACTTCTAGAAATTCGTGAGAAGAAAGCCGAATCGCATTGTGATCTCGAGTCCAACTCACCTTTCACACAAGGAGCGGACCACAACACTATTCAAACCTTTTTCGGACCACTTAAGACATGCTTAGGCCAGTTCTTACAAAGATTACACTTGGCTTGCCTAAATGCCATCCGATTACCCTAAGTTAGGAAGCCAGATCCATTGATCCAGAGGTCCCCCTTTTTTCTCAGCCCATAATCATTCGGACAGTTGGACCATTTTTTATTCTTCACTTCGAGAGCTTTCCGATGGTATGTAGAACGTCCAAATCCGATAAGCGGATCAAAAGTTATGAGTTTTCGAAGTTTGCCTTAGAAAGAGTAACGGAAATCCATCTAGGCACCACCCAAGTGGCGCCCACACTCTCCATTGCATCTACACGCCCCAGGCTGGGCGCCCACATTAGTCGTGACCACCTAGGCACCCCATGTGTGGTGCCCACCCTCCAAAATTACTAGTTTGGCCTAAAACGGGCCGGAACCACTCAACGTAGGGACCGAACTTTAAAAATGAAGGAACTCCACCTAGGCACCCCATGTGTGGCGCCCACATACTTCATTCCATCTAGATGCCCCATGGTGGGCGCCCATACTCTTCAGCCCACCTAGGCACCACAGGTGTGGCGCCCACCCTCTTATTTCACAAATTTAACTTAGGGCAGCCCGCAACCACTCCAAACAAAGACCCACACAACTTTCCATCTAGGCACCACCCTTGTGGCGCCCACACTCTCCAGTCCACATAGGCACCCTGTGGTGGGCGCCCACACTGTCCAGTCAACCTGGGAACCACCCTTGTGGCGCCCAGTCAATTAAGTGCTAGTGTAGGTCCCCTCAGTTGAACATCTATCCATTCTATCCCGACTTCAGATGGGACCAAACTTTGAGAATGATCCAAACCACGTAAACCACCCCATGGGCGCCTACCATGAACCAGTCCACATAGGCACCAGCCCTGTGGCGCCCACCCTATGCAGTCACCTGGGCACCACCCCATGGGCGCCCAGCCTCTTTTCTAAACCCTAATTTATCCCAAAACACTTAAGCCGCCTTGGGATGCATGAAACCTTCTAGAAACACGAACTAATGAAGCCCTAGCCCTCCTAAACTCATCCCAAACCTCTATTTAAGGATCTCTTAACCTCATTTACAAGGGAGCTACCCTAAAAAGATAGAAAAGTATAGAGAATAAGCAAAAGGAGAAAGGTAGCCACCATTAGAGAGAAAGCTTCAGATCTAGAGAAGAAGAAGGGGAAATAGAGGAGAAGACTTCCATATCTTCAACTAGGGCTATGGTTCTTCGCGTAAGCTTCGTTCTAGGAACTTGAAAAGTGTGATTCAAACCGGTATTCCTAGATCTTTCTATTCTTTTATTGCATTTTATCATCATCTTTGTTTAGAAACATGCTTAGGATCATTCATGCATCATAGATCTATATTAGTTCTTGATAAAAATGGTATCAGCATCTCATCATATTAATAACATGTTTAGATTTATACCGGTGGTGTAGATCTGCATTGATTTCGTAGTTCTAAGTGCTTAACTAGGTTAGATCTCGCATTTATAGCATCATCATCATCATTTAGATCGAGGAGATCGCGAAAGGCCTATCTCAGGAGGCTGGGCGCCACCCACTGGGCATCTACCATCTCTGGTTTGGCTAGGCGCCACCCTCTGGGCACCTACCCTTCCGAGACAGGGTTTGGGTTTTAGATCTCTACCTTTTGCATCGTTTTCTCGTAGATTTGCTAGTTGCATCATTCGTAGTTCACATTAGGACACCCGCATCAGTTACTGAATATCGGAAATTGTGTTGAAAATCTTAAGACTGTTGTGCATTCGTTGTGATTCTTTGAAAACCATAGGGTAGGCACCACAGGTGTGGCGTCCAAGTGGACTTTTCCACTTCCACACACAATTTTCGATCTTCCGCATTTAGTTCTTAGAAATTGCATAACAATAATATGTTTGTTTGCTTGATATGTTCTGAATTTCAAATTATCGTTTCTATCACACACCACCATATCATTTGAATCATAAAGTCATAAAAACCCAAAAAAAATCATAAAACAAAAAAATACTTTTTCTCTTTCCTTACTCTCTAGTAAATTAGAGGAGAAACCAAAAAACAAATTAAAAAACACAAAGAAAACCCAAAAAAAGTAGGTAGATAGCCTAGGTTATCAAATCTCGTGCCTAAGTAGGATAAACCCTAGGGTTAGCTAAAATATCATAATTAATTAACTAAAGGACCATCAAATCATTAAGAACCCTAAAATTAATAATCTAATTAATTTGGACTGAAATTGGACTAAGGAATCACTAAGATTGATTAGGGAACCCAAATTATTAAGATAGGCTTCTCCTCCTTTGAGCCTAGCTTGCTTATTCACTAAAAAAGTCCCTAATTAAGGATTAAATGCAATTAATTAAGGCTTTAATCTCACACCAATTAATATAATAAATACCTTTAATCCAAAAGATCTTGAGACCTTAATTAATTTGGATTAAAAATAACCGAGAACTTAATTAAAAACCTAAAACTTAAAACAGATCCATCTGGGCGCCACCCCCTGGGTCCCCTGCTGACAAGTCTATCTGGGCACCACTCCCTGGGTGCCCAGCCTATTCATTCCCTAAGAGGCTCCACTTGAAATTTAATCTAATTAATTAAGACTTTAACCAACCCTAATTAACACACTAAAATACTTTTAACTTGAAAGACCTGAAATCTTAATCAACTTAAACTCGAATCTACCTAAAAGATACAAAACCAACAAACCCTAAAAATATCCACCTGGGCGCCACCCCCTGGTTGCCCTGCTTGCCAATCCATCTGGGCACCACTCCCCTGGCGCCCATCCTATCCCTTTACTAAGAAATTCCTAATTGAAACTTCTAAATAAACCAACCCGAATTAACACATTAAAACACTTTAGGACTTAAGAAACCTGAGACTCTAGTCAATTCACCCTCGGGTTAACTTAAAGGCCATCGAACCAAATCAAACCACAAGGCAGTCACCTGGGCACCACTCCCTGGTCACCACCCTCTGGGCGCGCAGCCTGTGAACTCCACCTACACTACTCATTTCTTGGAAACCAATCAATTAAAAATTAAACCTAATTCATTCTCAACTAAATACTAAAAGATACCTTTCATCCAAACGCATTAAACCACAAAACCCAACTTCAAATCAACCTAGAACATCAAAACCAACCCGAGCCTCAAGACAGTCACCTGGGCACCACTCCTTGGGCGCCCAGCCTGTCAATCCACCTGGGCACCACTCCTTGGGCAACCAGCCTATCAATCCACTTAGGCACCACCCCCTTGGCGCCTAGTCTGTCAATCCACCTGGGCACCACCCTCTGGGTGCCCAGCCTGTGAACTCCACCTACCCTGTCCATTCCTTAGGAAACCATTAAACCCAATTAATTGGAACCTAATTCATCCCCAACTGAACACGAATAAACACTTTCCATCAAATCCTAAATCCTTAAATCAATTCAAGCTTGAGTTGACCAAAGAATCACAAAACCTAACCGAACCATAAAACACATTCGTCTAGGCGCCACCCCCTGGGTGCCCATCCTGCCAGATTCACCTGGGCACCACACCCTGGGCGCCCAGCCTACTCTTTTTCATAAAAGCCCTAAATTCACAAGTTAACTTAATTAATTAAAACCTCAAACTAATTACAATCAACATAACAGAACACTTTTAACCTTAAAACACTTGGAACCTTAATTGATTCGGACTTAATACCCAAAACCCTTTGGAACCGACCAAACCATAAAGATTCCACCTAGGCACCAATCCCTTGGCGCCTATCCTATCAATCCATCTGGGCGCCACCCCCTGGGTGCCCATCCTGCTCGATTCACTTAGGCACCACCCTCTGGGCGCCTAACCTACATTTCAACCCCACCCAACCAACTCAACTAAAAACCAATAATTAAACACCTTACAACTTAAACTAATTAAGACCAGAACCTAAATCAATCCACGGACCCAAAGACCAATAATTAAATCCCATCCGGCACAACACAAAATCACAGGCACCACCCCTTGGGCGCCCATCCTGCCAGATCCACCTGGGCGCCACCCTCTGGGTGCCCATCCTGCCAATTCACCTGGGCGCCACCCCTTTGGTGCCTATCCTTCCACTTGCACTAAAACACGAATTCTTGATTTTGTTTCAAAACCCGGACTCGCATCACTTTGACATTAGAACATCAGAGACATTAAAACATTTCTCAGATTAAAACATAGCCCTTAAAACCCCCGGAATTCCGAAAAGAGATCAAAAAGTCTGAAAAGCATAAACTGTCAGGATAGGCTCCACCCCCTGGGCGCCTACCCTGTTTTTTATCTTGAATTGTGATTTTCGACTACTTTTTAGAATTCTGATTCAAATTAAAAATAACATAACTTTAAAATATAGAAAAACACGTTAACCAGATCCTTAAAACAACTCTAAACCACTCTCAATCAAAACCACAACTCACAACAAATAAAATCAATTAAGATTTTACCCAATAAACTACTTAGGCGCAGGAATTATCAAACTTTGGCTATTTGCACCCTAGGATTAAATTGGATTACCTTGTTAGGTAGTTTAGAGCATTAGACTTCACCCCATCACTCTTCCTGTTCCGTTAGGGAATTGGGAAAGCTGATGTGGGCGGTCTAGGACCTTAGGTTAAGGTTAATCCGATGATCAGTAATAAAGCATTAATTACGTAAATCCAAGTAAATCCCCTAGTTAGGCCCTTCTAACCCCATATCAAAAATCCATAAAAACTATAAAATCAACAAAACAAACCCAAAAAGATTTTCCATTTATTTCTTCCTCCACCTCAGGTGCCAGATATTTAATCGAACTTAATGATAAAAGGAAATGTAGAACTGACTTCTAAAATTGAATAAATGAGAATGACGAGATGAGATGAGTGATTTCACATACACTTTTTACTTCGGCCCATCGGCCACCCTTAAACAATCACGGCCCATCGGCCACCCTTAAACAAACACTGGCCCATCGGCCACCTCCAATCAATTACGGCCCATCGGCCTTTCACTTTTATCACTCGTGTACCACACACGAAAACACTGAAATCACAAATCAAAGTCTCATTTGCATCATCATTTTGGTTTGAAAAGTCAGCCTTTAAACCTTATTTTGCCAAGGGATCTGAAGGGGGTACCCGGGAACGAGGCCAATCCTCTTCTTAAATATTTGGCACCTCCCCCATTTATTTTCTTTATTTTATTTACTTTATTTTACTTGGATTTATTATGATTATGCTGTGTGAGGATTAACCTTTATTTGGACTTTAAGTTATGACCCTAATTTGACCCTATATTAAAAAGACCCAAAGAGACCCAAATTAATGTGACAGGACAACCGTCGTGTGCTGCCGGCGGCACATTAGACGAGAGGAAGAACCCACCCACTTATTTTCTCCCCACATTTCTTCGGCTTTAGTCGAAGAACGGTGTTACGGCCGTATCCGTAGCTAGCGATCGTGATCCATTGATTTTGAGGATAGTCGGAATCCTCATTTTTGATGTAAAATTTAAATAGCATGTATAGATGAATAGAGGTTTCCCCACACAAAATGCAAATGCACCTTTCTTTCTTTTGTGGGGGGTCGAAATTCACATCCGACAGGGGTCTCTGCTGATAGTGTTGCTGAGGTACTAGAGGGCGCTGCTGCAGTGGCTGAGGTGGTCGGACTATCATCTGCTGCTGCTGCTGCTGCTGTGGCCTGGCCAGTCCAGGAGGCATCTGTCTCAACGGCTGCACAGGATGTGGTGGCCTGGGCGCCGGAGCTGGAAATGGTGGTGGTGCCACTCCTGTCTTCCCTGGGCAAAAATGAACCTTATGCCCTGGGTCTCCATAATTGAAACATGCCCCTGACTGCTTCCTGTAATCACGGCCAAAATGATTCCCGCCACAATGTATGCAAGAAACTCGCTGTGGCTGCTGTCAGGGTACAGGCTCTAACCGTAGCCTCTTGGGTGCCGGCGGCTGATACAACAGGGACGAAGAACCCTGTGACCTGGGCTGAGGGATCAGTGCCAAGATCCTCTGCTGCTCCAATGCTATCACGTCCTTCAAGGACTCCTCTGCCCAGTATGCTTCCTTGACCACATCATCGTAGTTGGTCAGTCTGCTGTGCTGTGCTTCCATCTTTATATCTACTCACAGTCCCTTGATAAATCTCCGGACTCTCTCCGACTCTGGCTGAGTCAGACTCTCAGCAAATCGGGATAGATGGGTGAAGGGAATCTCATAATACTTTACTGTTAAATCACCCTGCACCAGTCTCTCGAACTCCTCCATATTCTGATCCCTATAATGTTCTAGGATAAACTTCTTCTGGAACTGTTCTGTGAAAGTTTTCCAGGCTACTTCCTCAGCAATCTCCTCATATGGGTGTTTGACGGTCTTCCACCATCTCTCTGCTGCTCCACGGAACATGTGGGCTGCTAGCTGCACCTGCTGGATGCCCGTGCACCGAAACACCTCATAGATCTTCTCCATCTGGACAACCCACTCATCTGCTACAGCGGGGTCCTCAATGCCATGGAATTCAGGTGGAAACCTCTTCCTGAACTTCTAAACCAACTCATTCAGGTCATATTCTTTGGCCTGTGGCTGGCCCACCTTCTGCACTACCTCAAGCATCTGTGCTTGGAATACAGCCTGGTCCTCATTTTGCTTTTGGCTCTGCTCAGCCATATCCTTCTGAGATTGGAAGAAGGCTGCCATAAATTGATGGAACTGATTCTCAGAGACATTCTGAGACGAACTAACCTCACCTCGGGTATTGTGTCTACCAGCCATGATAATGAAAAAACATTCAAGGTTAGTTCCAATGTACCCCAAGCTAACATCACAATGCTAGAAAATAAAACTAAGAAATCAACCTACTGACTAACGAAATCCTCACACGCGTCCTATGGTTTCTACAATTTTTACCCTGAGAAACCAACCAATGCTCTGATACCATCCTGTCACGTCCCCTGAACCCGATTAAAGAAATAACCGGATCCGAAGAGTGAATTTTAGGACTAATTAAAAATTTTGTCCTTTGGGCCCACAGATCGTAGTCCGCGGTGAGGATTTAATATTTCAAACCTCTTTTAATACAATAGACATTGAGTTCATAGAACTCTAGGCATATGGAATCTCAAGCAATGATTAATAATCTCTCATTAATTAAAGTTGCAAGAAAGAATAGACGAAACTAAGAATTTAAGTTATTTATTACATTGGCCATCCCAGATACAAGGCCAATAAAAGTACGGAAGTCGATAATAAAAGAAAGGTCCAACGAGAGAAATAAAATGAATAAAAGCATAATCTAAATGAATCCCCATGTATCTCTCTCGTGCCCGGAAGTGATGACGCTACTCTACGTCATCGGCACGCCACTCTCGTGCCTCCTCAGCTGGTTGGAGATCCTCTGGGATCTCCTCACCGGCCTGCTCCTCAAAGTAGAAGTCACCTGATGTATTTGCATGCCAAGTAACAAAGTCAACGACATGTTGAGCAATAGATATACAAAGCATAATAAACACGACATGCATCAAGTGTAGAATAATGACAGGTAAGATCATATGAATACAAGAATGCGAAGCTAGGCATAAAGCGAGAATAAAATCCAAGGAAACAATAATATGAATCCTAGCAACCATCTAACAATAACCACTATCCATGCAAATGCAAAACAAGAACAAGCAAGAAGGAGACTCCGAGGATGTCCAAAGCCACCTCCCAGGGCACCAGTAACAATCCCCTTGGACTACTGATACCAAAGTCCGGCTCCAGTGGGATCCTAGCTCCCTATCCTAGGAATAGCAGCACGGTCCTAGCCCGCTCCTAGCTATTCAACGCCATGGACGCCGTCCTACGCCGAGTGCCCACCCCGACAACCGAGTAACCGGTTCGTCATTAAGCCCCAAACTGCAGATGGCCATGATATGCAAACAACAATAAAGTGGTTCTGACACAAGAACAACAGGACAAGCAAGTCTGGCTAGTTCCAAGTACAAGACCAAATCATAGGGATTATCTTATTCAAGATATCACAAGACAAGCAACACGAGATAATCCCTTCCATCACTAGCCAGTCATGTTCATCAAAACAAGACACGGGTTCCTATGGTACACTCTAAGTCAAGTCCAAGTCCTATATTCTATAAGAATTTATGTTTCATAATTGATTACGTGTTTTATGCCAAGAGTGTACAAGGAAATGTTATCAACGGATACGAGTCACAAGTCAAGGAAGAATTACAATCCCATCCTAGGCAAGTAGTGTCATCCCTGTATCCCACGTGTCCTAACGGAGTACATATGGAAATTGGATCAACGATACTTCTAGAAAGTTCCTTGGTGTACAATCATGTTAAGCATCGTTCAACCCAACTCCATATGCATTCAGTTACCTCACGCATAATACACGAATACCTAGACAACCCATCGGATTCACAACAAGCCACGTGATTCGATTTCAATCCCATTTATGGTCATGTGATAGTAATTTAAAGGTTTCCATCATCTAAGTCCCAATCCTAGGTTTCAATCTTAGTCCGGAACAATAAGGCAAAATGGCCAATTTCGGCTGACCCTCATGATGGTATCGGTTGACCAACGTGATGGCCTCGGTTGACCGACACGAACCGAGGGCTAACCGACGGAACAGTAACCAATTTCTGCTCTCTAGTTTTGGAACCGAGGTCAGCGTCGGCTGACCGAAGTTTTGGTATCGACTGACCGACGTTCGAACCGAGAGCTGACCGACTGTACAAAATCGATGTAAAACATGCTCTCGGGTTTTCTGACCGAGATGGTGTTCACCTGACCCACACCATACTGTCGGTTGACCGACACTGAACCGACGAGTGAACCAACAGTACGGAACTCGTACAGATTCAGGCCATTTCTTAACTCTTCCTTCCCCATTTCATTTTCCTCCATTCCCAAACCTCTCCAGAGGCTGCAACCTTCATAAACATAGCCTCCTGCTCTCCCAATCATTCATTCCATCCATTCCATTCCATTCCATTGAATCAATAAATAATTCTAAACAACCTATGATCATATATTTATCCATTTCATTCCAATTACCCAAATATCTAACCTAACATATAAATCCCAAATCAACAAGAAACATGCTTGGAATTAAAGGGGAATCTACAAGAAACATAGCCAATCAATTGAAAACTAACAGACATACATATATATGAATTGCAGATCTACTTGCCTCAACCAAGAAAAAAATATTGGAATTGGGTGAAATTTGAGGAGAAGCTTTTTTACCCCAAAATCAATAATCTAACCCGAACAAATACCACCTAGAACGCAAAGGAGAAGAAAAAAAAGAAAAAGAATCAAGATCGGACCTAATCTAACCAAAGAAATGATAAAGCGAAAATAAGAGATTGTAAGAAATCTTACCAATTTGGTACCGGAAGCAAGAGGGGATCGCAAGGATGAAGATGAGCGGTTCGGATCTTCGAACGGGATCTTCTAGGGCGGAGTTCTGGCTTGAGAAAGGAAGAGGAAGAAGAAATGAGGGCAAACATACGTTTAAAAAGACGATAGAGAGGAAAAGACCAAATTATCCTTTAAGTGGGTCCGGTGAAAGAATGGACCACTTGAAAGGTTTCTGATCGCCGGATCGCGATGAGTCAAGAGACAAAAATCATCAAAACGACGAGACCTTTCCAACGAACCCAAAAATCACGGCGTTTGGAATATTTCAGAAAAACACTCAATTTTTTCCTAAATTGCAAACTACCCCCCTGCTATGATCAAACAAACTCGGAATCAAACGAAACTACACAGATACTATTCTAATGCTAAAAGAAACTCGCTCATGATCTAAACCCACTTAAATATCTAAAAATATAATTAAATAAAATAATAACAAGTTAAACTGGTCAACAGGCCGGGTATTGGGCCTAACTGACCCAGTAAGGTCACAGACCTTACACTTCCCACTCGTCGGTGTCGTTGGACTCGTATCCATTATCGGTGTCGCTGGACTCGTATCCATTAATGGAGAATCCAACTACCTAATTGCAAGAGTATGATGCCCCTTGAATGGCTTCTTTTTTGAATTAAGGTTGCTTGAAATCACTGCAGTGAATTTTCTTATCCTCTTTGAAGTCTCTAGAAGGGACGTTTATGTTGCCCCTAGTGAAGCGGTAGAGGAGTCCTCTGCCTTTTCATGGACTTCTTATTTTGGCTGGGTCTTCTCTTGTCGTTTGAGCTTGAGGTGATGTTTCCTAGCCTGCCTTCGCTGTTGAGTTGTTGGCTTTATTTTCATGATCTCCCAGTTTTCATCTTCTAGGAGATCGGGATGTACTCATATGGGTTGTCCATCTAGTGTCGGGTAAGGAACCAGTGCTTCGGACGCTTGAATTCTTTTTATCACCTTGAAGGAAGTAGTGATCTTCTTCTTTGGTGATTTTGATGTTTGTCCACACGACACCATGTTGACGGAGGCAGACCCATAGTTTTTGTCAAAGGTGATGACTCCGTTTTTCCACATCTCGTTTATTTTCTCTCTCACAACGAAGCATTGATTGAGAGGATGCGAGATCATCTGGTGCTATGGACAGTACCGAGGATTAGGGGTGTACAACGGGTCGAACCCGTGGGTTTCGGGTCAAACACGACCCGACCCGACCACATTTTATGTGGGTGAAAACCCACCCGAACCCGACCCGTTTGGGTCACGGGTCAGTCGGGTCACGGGTCAGACAGGTCACGGGTCGGGTTCGGGTAAAAAAGAAAAAGTAAAAATTTGTAAAAAAAATGTTATTTTATTAAAAAATATGATTTTATTAAAAATGTTTACTTCTAGGAGATTAGACCTCTGAATTTAAATACCGTAATGGGGGTAAATGATATAAAGTTGGGCCAACATGTTATTGATGTGATGATGATGCGGTAAAGAAGATTATTTAGGGGTTTCATTAGTCCACCGATTGGCCAAGATTAATGCTAATGGTCAGGAAATGGGGACATTTGTTTAAAATGGATTCCATCCCTGTTCTCTTTTCGGGAACACTTCCTTCAAAACAAAGTTAAAACCTCAGTTGCTGTGTAAATGGTTTCCTGTGATTCAATTTGCTAGGGTGAGGATAAAGGGTGGGCGAACATTTCCTATTAAAGGAGATTATTTGATGGTCCATCATCAATCTTCATCTCTAATCTTTCACTCCAAGACCCTTTATTTTTTATTTATTGATTTGTTTTTTAAGAAAAAAGCACAGCAGTACTCAGAAATCCTATGAATTCAATATCAGTTAAGCAACTAGGCCTTCATTATAGACCAACTGATGATAATCATTTGACTAAAATTGAGCAGGATCAGCAGGATCATCTTTCCTTTCATGTCTTTGCCTTCGAAACACAAAGCTCCAATAAAAATTTTAAGTGAACTTGGTTTGGCTAGCTGAAATAGAAACTAGAAGTTAAGTATCACCATGTCCTCCATAGCTTATGAGGCAACGAGTTTACAGCAAGGGCTCTTAACAAACCAGTGAATTGAAAAGAGAAGAAAACAAGTTATACAAAACTTGATGTGCATGAAGAAAACAAGTTACATTTTGGAAAGAAAAACATCAAAAATGGTCAGACAGTAGACAGTTTGACGTCCCACATCGGTAATAGATAGAGAGGGATGAGCTAAAACTTAACTTTATAAGATGAGTGAGAGGAGCCAACCAAAATAATTACATTAAATTTTTTTTTTAGCGGGTTCACGGGTCACCCGGTGTCAAGCACCGAAAATCGGCTAACATGACCCACCCATTGACCCACGGGTCGGGTCGGGTCGGTCACCGGGTCGGGTCGGGTCACGAGTAATTTTGTACACCTACACCATGAAGCATTGGTTTTGCCAATATCTCCCGGCCTTTTAGGTTCAGGCAAGGTGAGCTTGCCGTTTGCCACGAGAGCCTCGAAGATTCCATCAACATCTTCATCGAACGAGTATTTCTTTTTTACTCGCTCTTTGAAGGCATCAGAGAGTTCAGGTCTCTTACCTGCAGCTTTGTTTTCAGCTTTCTTTGGTGGCTAAGGAGCTGACTTGGTTTGCACATTGAGGACCTCTTTTTTCTTTAGTTTAGAGGTTGCAATGGCGGTTGGCTCTTTTCTTGATGATTTCTGACTATTGAGGTCTTTGATCACCATTTCAGCCTCCATGGAAGCTTCTAGGAGTTCTCCCAGGTTCTTTGATTTGTTGCCGATGATCATGGAGTGGATTCTTGCTCTCATGTCATTTCGGCAGATGTCGACTAGCGACGCTTGTGGCAGTACATTAGAGCATTTGTACGCCATTGTTTCCCACTTGTGAATGAAGTCGTATGTTGACTCATTCTCCCCCTGTTTTACACTACAAAGCTGAGCCATAGTAGCGGGATGATCCTCACCTTTGAAGTGAGTCAGGAAGCGTATCTCTAGCATGGCCCAATTTTGGATGGAGTCCTCCGGAAGAGTAGAGTACCAATCAAAGGCCGTACCTTTTAGGGTACTTGCAAAAAGGCAGTTCTTGAGGGCATCTTGATCTGCAATAGGTCCCGTCAGGATTTTGAAGTGGATGACGTACTGTCTGGCTGATCCTTTCCCCGTATATGTTTGGAGAGTGGGATGCTTGAATTTTATAGGGAACGGGACCGAGTCCAGCCATAAGGGATATGGTGGCTTGATCCCATGCTCCTTGAGTATATCCTCTTCTTTAGCTTTTGCGAGGATACTATCTACGTCCTTTTTGGTGAGGGCGCATGACTCATTTTCTTCTCCATTTACCTCATCATCTTGAAGATTCGGAGGAGGTTCATTATTCGCCTGATTTTGCAAGGAGAGGAGAAGGTTTTCCATCAGAGTTTCAATCCTCTGCTGGCCTTGTTCCAACCGCTGGATGCGTGTGATTGCATCATCTTGAGGTGGATTGCGAGGTGGTGGCTCAGAATTTGTAGCCATGACGTTCATCCCTTGGGATTCGAACGAAGAAATCGTCCTGGTGACTAAGCTGGAGCTCATTCTTTTTGACGAAGAGCTTAAGGAAGGATCACTCTGCCGTCCTTGGCTTGAAGGAGCAGGAGATTCTTCTGAATGTCTTCGTGTCCTGGATACGCTGTGGGTCACCGGACGTCGGACAAGGGCTTTTGTTGCTGACTTTTGGCGTCTTCTGGTTTTTCCAACCATATGGACAACAGCAACTTGGTCGAGTCTTTCTTTTTGACCCATTTATGGGAGACTTGAAGTGTAGGAGGCTGGGTCCTTTGCTTCTCTAGTCTCTTTTGTCGATACGACACGCGGCGGCGTATACGACGAGCAATTTGAGCTTCTATCAGCTCTGGTTGGGCTGTGACAATGAAGGATGTGCTCCCTCGGGCGCAGCAGCCCAGCCTGTCTCTTTGTAGCTAGGAAGGACATGATGTGGACCCGGTCCTTTGCCTGTTGCAGCGAAGCTTTGAATTTTTCGAGCTCGGCCCCTATAGAGATAAAGGGTCGAACTGCAGGATTGTAGGCCTTAACAGGTGCTTGTAGAGGCCTAATGATGCATGACTTGATTTTGGGCTTGTAGGAACAAGCCGGCTCATGCTGGGTTGACTTGGTTGTCGGGTTAGAGATGAGTCTCTCCTCTTTCATGTAGGCAAGAGGGTAGAACTGGTTCTCCTTGAGTGGGGCCGGGTATGCTAGCTTTGTGGATGTTTGGGACTTTCTTTGTTTTGGTGAAGGTTTTGGGGACCAAGTCTTGGGATAGACCTGGTTGTTTGTGGGTCGAGACTTCGCTGGGGTGCCGCGGGCTTCGGGCTTCTTGGCGGTAGCCTTTGGTGTCACGGTAGTGACACATTAAGAGGCGATTTTTTGCTTTTTGGCAGACGCAGTTTCTTCTTCGAGAAGTAGGAATGGTCCCAACGTCCCAAACATGATAGTCTGGGGAGTCGAGGTTGACCCAAAGTTCAGAGAGTTGCCGAGGGAGTTGACGCTTCGGCAGCTGACAATGCGCTTATAAGTGCACGCGTTTTACTTCTGTTGAAGCATGAGTTCGTGCTTGTTTTCATCGAAAGTAATGGTCAAGGAAGCTGCCATTGTTAGTTTTCAAAAAATTTCTGAAACAAGACCACATCCATTAGTAATCACAAGAATATAATGTTCATAAATGGAAAATTCTATGGTTTTGTCTTTTTAAATCGCTCGAGGGACATGACCCAAGCAATATGAAGAAGGCAAAAGGCCATAGATAGTACAATTGTTCTTATCGCAAGTATGGTGAGCCCATAATGAGCGTTCTAGTGACTGTTAGAAGCAATTGTAAACCTAAATTCGACTTATTGAGAAGCAGGGCTTCCTCGAGGTTAGAAGAATATAAGGTTGGAGTTAAAAATGTGCCGGGTGCAAATACAGTAGACCCTGAAAGGGCGTACCAGTATCGCTAGGCACAAATCTTGGAGATCGCATCTATGAGATGGGTTTCTATGTTTTGAAAGGTCAAGATTGGTTTCATCAAAGAGAGCAAATGGTATTCCAATCCGAATACGGGTTCAACAATTTCTGCGAGCACCAGTGCCCAGAAGGGAAGGAACCATAATTTCTCGAATCTGAATCCAAAATTATGAGAGTTTTTTTTTTAAAGGTCAATATCGGATTCATCAAAGAGAGCGAATGACATTCTAATCTGAACACGGGCTCAACATTTCTGCGAGCGCCAGTGCTCGAAAGGGAAGAGATCAAAATTTCTCATATCTGAATCCAAAGATGACGGAATTTCTTTTTTGAAGATTTTTTTAAAATTTGATTTTTTTTTAAGATTTCTTTTTTTAAGATTTTTTTATTTTATTATTTAAAAAAAACAAGTTTTTTTTAGAAGATTTATATTTTTTTAAGATTTTTTTAAAAAGATTTTTTATTTTTATTTTTTTTCTAAAAATCTTTTTTTAATGTTGTTTTATTTAAAGTCGAGAGAGTACACATAGGCCTCCTAACTCGGTCTTATGAAACCTCAACTGATAGAATTGCCCCCAGGTAAAGGTAGGATTACTTAATGAACCCGTTTGGAGGACCCCTGCCTAGAACAGTCAAGCTATCTCCTCACTCTGGACAAGGCTTTCTTGAATCAATCGAGATCAAAGAACGTAATTGGTTTAACCTTAGTGGTCTTTGTCCTTTTCTTTTGATTCCTAATAGACTCATCGAAGAGAAACGATGGCCCAATCCCCGACCCGAACACAGGCTCAACATTTCCGCGAGCACCAGTGCCCAAAAGGGAAAGGATCAAAGTTTCTCAATTTTGAATACAAAATGAGAAATCTGATTTTTTTTTTAAGATCTCTAATGAACTCATCGAAGAGAAACGATGGCCCAAATCCCAGTTCGAACAAGCTCGACATTTCTTAAAGCACATGAACGATAGGAGATGATCAAAGTTTCTCAATTTTGAATCCAAACTGAGAAATATGATTTTTTTTTTATGATCTCTAATGAACTCATTGAAGAGAAACGATGGCCTAAATCACAATTCGAACAGGCTCAACATTTCTACAAGCACATGAACGATAGGAGAGGATCAAAGTTTCTCAATTTTGAATCCAAACTGAGAAATCTGATTTTTTTTTAAGATCTCTAATAAACTCATCGAAGAGAAACGATGGCCCAAATCCCAATTCAAACAAGCTCAGCATTTCTGGAAGCACTTGAACGATAGGAGAGGATCAAAGTTTCTCAATTTTCAATCCAAACTAAGAAATCTGATTTTTTTTTTTAAGATCTCTAATGAACTCATCGAATAGAAACGATGGCCCAAATCCCATTTCGAACAAGCTCAACATTTCTACAAGCACTTGAACGATGGGAGAGGATCAAAGTTTCCCAATTTTGAATCCAAACTGAGAAATCTGATTTCTTTTTTTTTAAGATCTTTAATGAACTCATCGAAGAGAAACGATGTCTCAAATCCCAATTCGAACGGGCTCAACATTTCTGCAAGCACATGAATGATAGGAGAGGATCAAAGTTTCTCAATTTTGAATCTAAACTAAGAAATCTGATTTTTTTTAGATCTCTAATGAACTCATCGGAGAGAAACGATGGCCCAAATCCTAATTCGAACAGGCTCAACATTTCTGCAAGCACATGGACCATAGGAAAGGATCAAAGTTTCTCAATTTTGGATCCAAACTGAGAAATCTGATTTTTTTTTTTAGATCTCTAATGAACTCATCGAAGAGAAACGATGGCCCAAATCCCAATTCAGACAGGCTCAGCATTTCTGTAAGCACATGAACGATAGGAAAGGATCAAAGTTTCTTAATTTTGAATCCAAACTGAGAAATCTGATTTTTTTTTTTAAGAAAGAGTGGAAATAAATTCAAAGATAGAATTAGAAATTTCCAAAAAATCTTATCACATTTCTTTTAGATGCGAAATCCAACATAGGCCACCAACTAGAAAGTAGCCAAGGAATCCAGAAAAGAAGTATAAGCATAGAGCAAAAATATGGTATGCAAATATTTCATTTCCAAGCATCATGTTCTCAAATGAACGAGTCCCACCGGGTGTGCCAGCTTGATGGACCGCGCTTTTTCATGCTCAGTGCTACCGAGGTCGGCGGATGTGGGAGTCCATTTGATCCAACCCTTTCGCGCCCGGAGGGTGAAAAGTGGGTATCAACATTTGTTTTGAGTGGGTGTGCCAGATTTTCTAGTTTACTTGAAATTGTAAGTGGTGATCCGGAGATCGACCTTCGTAAGTAAAAAGGAAATCAACTTCTTTCAAGTTTCCATTGCAAAAATATTTAAGAAAAGAGATAAGTTTTTAAAATGCCGTAAAAGACGATTTCATTTGTTTTGTCGTGAAAGGCGATTTTTGGCATTTATAGCTGATTTTGGCCTTTATAGCCGATTTTGGCGTTTATAGCCGATTTACAGTTCTTATCAATAATGAAAGACAATAGTTGTGATTTTTGTCTCTTTTAAAAAAATACAAACTACAATGAAAAGCAAGAAAATGAGGATCTAACTTCTCAGGAGATTGTGGGGGACTCTTCAGATTGACAGTCGCAAGCCATGTGTAGACTTCGCCATCATCCATGCAGATGAGAATAGAGGATGTAACTTCTCAGGAGATTGTGGGGGACTCTTGATTCGCTTAACTTGGCTATAACCTCGGATTTTTAGAGGACAAAGACCAAAAAGATGTCCTATGTCCAATAAAAAGCTAAGTAGACGGGCTGAAAAACCATGCCTAAGCCATTGGAGGTAGAAGGAGAAGGCAAGGACCTTGGGGGGGGTACCCCCAAGGGACTTTTGTCACCTTGTAGTGGTGGTCGGTGCAGAACTTCAGCAGAGTTTTCTCTCTTTCTTTCTCTTAGATTTCTTATGCTTTTTTTTGTCTGGATTTCCGAATTTTTCGAAGTGTCTAGAATGCTTGGGATGCTCTCCTATTTATAGGCCTTTTGGTAGCCATTTAGGAGAGTTTATGGGCTTTAATTGCCATTAAGCCGCATAATGGGACGAGTTATAAGATTTATTTCTTTATTTTGTAACTCCTTTTTCTTGGTTTCTGATTGCCCGGTGGAGATTAAGGGCATTTAATCACCTTTAATCACCATGATGGAAGGAGTTTCATGGTTTAAATGCCATGAAACCATTGACTTGTAACTCCCGAATGCTTGCTTCTGATTGGGCTGTCCAAAGTAATGAATTAATGACTGCAATCAAGGTAGTCAATTAATTGCATTAAGTGGTTGCCGAGCAGTTAAGAGTCGTGGGCTGTGCCGCGTCTTTTGGAATTCTTATGGCAATGATCATCGATGGATCTTCATGCTGATCGACATCGGATGACCATGTAATTTCAGATATTGACTACTAACAGCGGGCATGGGACATCTGTCCTATCGATTTCTCGATCGATCGGGTGGAAAGTGCACTTTTTTGGTAGACCGGTTGGCGATCAATGATGATTTGATACTCTTGAAGACGGACCCTTGATTTTGACGGATGTCGATGGATTTGGTGCCTCAAAAGTCTGAGTTTTGGAAAATCACAGGGGCCGGAAGCTTCAAAATGCGAAAAGGGACAGAAAACGGCCCTTCCGGGGCAAATCCGGTGACCCGGATCTCCATGGTCGCCGGCGACCATGTGCAGGGGGATTTTTCCCCTTCGGTCACCGTTTTCGGCCGTTTCGAGGTCTTTTCTTATTCTTTTTTCTTCTGTATTTTTCTTGACATTTTTCCACATTTGTTGGCCTGATTTCCCTGTAGAAAACTTGATGAGAATCCTTGCATTTTGGAGTGTAGAGTTTCCAATTTTCCGGGAAAGCCGAAGACATTGTCGCGTAGAGCTGCCGATTTTCCGTCAGAAGCTGAAACTGGGTCAAACGATGTCGGAATGATCTGAAATTTGTGGTGAAGCCTCCTAAGCAATAAATGAGACCAACCACAGGCTTTTTTGTTTGAGTTTTGAAGCCGTATGGTGTCCTGACGCCAGTAGACTTAATTCTGTCGCGAGGAAGATGCCGCGCTTTGATGTACAGTCAACCGATGTCCGATTGACATGAAATTTGATGGGAACCTATTGAAGTCATTATGAGATGATCCACAGGCTGTGTCTTGGAAACCATGGTCCCGGGGAGCTTCGCCGCCGAGAGGCCTGATTTGGCTTCCGAGAGTCAAAGTTTGGTCAAATGTCGTCGAAATGACCTGAAACTTGACGTGTATCCCTTTGTAAGCATCTTGAAGCCGCCCATGTGCTCTATTTGATGAGTGATGGCCTCGATGGTTCTCACCGTTGAGAGGCTTGATTTAGCTGTTCGAGGGTTGATTTAGGGTCAAACGTTGTCGGTTTGACTTGGGACTTGACGTGGAGCCTTTTGGATGTATTTTGGGACCATCCACAGGCTCTGATCGAAGATTTGGTGTCTTCGATGATGTCGCTGCCGGGAGCTCCTGTTCAGCTGCCGGAGGAGCGAAGTTAGGCCAAATGACTTTGAATGGCCCGAAACTTCTTGTGTACTCCTCTCTTGGCTTTCTTGAAGGACCTTGCAGTTCTTGTTTGATTCTAACAAGATTTGATTTTTTGAGAAGTAACATTGCCTATTTATGGTAGGCTGCAGCTTCATGTAGCTTTCTTGAGATTGAAGAGGCAAAGTAACATTTTTGGTGTCAACACCTACCATGGTAGCTGACGCAATGCAATTTGCTAAGCGCTGCCAACAATGCCAAGTTCACGGAGATTATGTTCACATGCCTCCGGAATGGCTGCATCCTACAGCAATCTCATGGCCTTTCGAACCCTGGGGTATGGACATCATAGGTCCTATTTCTCCCCCTTCAAGCAAAGGTCATCGCTTCATCTTCGCCACTACGGATTATTTCTCCAAGTGGTCAAAAGCATTTGCGTTCAACGAAATAAATACCTCATCAATCCTTCAGTTCCTGCACACCAACATCGTTTGTCGCTTCAGCGTACCTAAAAGATTCGTCCATGATAACAGACCATAATTCCTGGGATCATCGATTCTACGGGTTCTGCGGCAAATACAAAATCCAAAGTTGTCCTTCAACTCCATACAATTCGGCAGCAAACGGATTAGCAGAAGCCTTCAATAAGACACTTTACAAAATCCTCAAGAAAATGGTCTCTAGTCACAAAAGAGACTGGAGCGACAAACTGTCTGAAGCTTTGTGTGCCTATCGAACCACTGTTCGAGGACCAACCTATAGCACACCATTCTCCTTGGTCTATGGATGCAAAGTTATCGTGCCCTTAGAGGTACAAATTCCTTCCCTGAGGCTTTCTCTACAAAATGACATGACTCAAGAAAGCAATGTGAAGTTGTGATTCCATGAACTGGACAATCTCGACGAGAGATGGCTCGAAGCTCAACAAAGCATTTAACTTTACCAAGTGCGCATGGTAGGATCTTTCGACAAGTAGATCAGGCAACGCGCCTTCAAAAAGGGTAACTTGGTTCTCGTGGTAAAGAGACCAATGGTCTTCACTCACAAGTCCAAATGCAAGTTTGAGCCAAAATGGGAGGGACCCTACGTCATCGATAAGGTCTTCTCCAACGGCGCATATGCACTCCTAAACATGGAGGGTGACAGATGTATGCTGCCTATCAACGGCAAGTTCTTGAAGCGGTACTACCCTTGAAGACTTACCCAACTAGGTAAGAGCAATGCCTGCATGCTAAAACCTATTTCCAGGTACTTGCTCATCAAACCACTCCTTTTAGAATTTTCATATCAAATGTTGAAATTTCTATAAACTCAACTTTCATCGTTTCATTGTTCAAAACAAAAACAAAAAAAAGCCCAAATTTAAGAGCCTCTTTCTGACTTGACCAAAATGTTCGATCCTTGAACCCAAAATTCATTGTTTGAAACAAAAATCCGGATTCAGGGATTTCCACCCTAGTCCACCCTGCCTTTTACCGCCAAAATGGTTTTAAGTCAAAATTTACGACCCTCGTGTCTTTAAACAAAAAATGGTTTAAAAAAAACCACGGGGAAGCGACGCTTAGTCGATACTCACACAAATCGGAAGAATGCGAACCACGTTCGGCACTTCCAAAATCGTAGGGAAGTGACATTTCGTCAATACTTACAAAATCCAAAAATCGTGGAGACGCAATATTTCAGTTGATATCCACAACCCAAATCTTAAAGGTTCGAGAAAACTGCAATTTTCAAAAATCGTGGGGAAACGACATCAAGTCAGTACCCACAAAACAAAATTCTTGAAAAGCAAGGAAACGACGCATAGTCGATACTTACACCCAAATCCGTGAGGAGGCGACATTCCATCGATACTCGCAATCGAACGAGCAAGGATGCGACATTCCATCGATCCTTACAAGACCATTCTGCAGGGAGGCGACTTTTAGTCGATACTTGCATTTTTGAAAACCAAAAACTTGGCTCTCATGCCAAAAATCGGCTATAAATGCCACAAAATCGGCTATAAATGCAACAAAACATGGCTCTCATGCCACAAAAATCGACTATAAATGCCATAAAAACCTGGCTTTCACGCCAACGGACCAAAACTTGGCTTTCAAAAAAAACCCGGCTATAAATGCCACAAAATCGGCTATTAATGCCACAAACCCGGCTTTCAATGTCACAAAAACCGGCTATCAATGCCACAAAACCGGCTCTCATGCCACAAACAAAAATTGGCTCCCATGCCAAAACAATCATTTGACAAAGATTTTCACAAAATGACAAACTTTTGATCAAATTTTCAAAACAATCATTCCCATTTAGCAATTGCTTTCATCATAAAAAAGATTTAAGTGAAAGTAGGGAATACAAAAAAAAAAGTGTTCACAAGAACTACAAAAAAAAAAGAGTACCAAAAAAATACATGCGGTACCAAAAAAAATGAAAAAAAAGAGTTTCTGTTACAAAAAATGAGAAACCAGGAGCTCACCCAAAAATGGCCTCTAGCCAAAGTTTCAGCACTTCGAGCAAACTTTTGGCCTCAGCCATCAGGGCTTCCAAGGCACGCTTCTTCAGGAATTTTCCATGAGATGCTGGAGAATGTCGTAACCATTCTTCTACACCGAGAAGCTTATCCCAAGCAGTTCGCCATCGTTTGTTTTCTTGAGTCCTCTTTTTGAGAACTCGATCGATATCTGCAACTTGGCGAATCAAAGCTCTCTCCCTGTCGCAAGCCTCTGTTATAGAAGCCCACTTGGCCGCGACTTGCACCTCCAAATGCTCAAGACGTTGCCTAGCCTCGGCGACCTCCCTATCAAGGATGGTAATGCCGTGCCTCAGCCCGATGATGGTCAACTCTTCTAAGTTCCTCTCCCAGACGAACTGCTTCCTGCTCTGTGTAGTCTCATCCATGTCAGATTGAGCCTTATTAACATGGTCCAGGAACATCTCCTTGAAGAATTGACCGTCAGGAAAAGTCATGGTCTCAAACCACTTGTCACCCAGTGCAATAATCCTATCAACGATCGCCCTGGCACCTGTGACATCCAGACCAACTCCTCCGGTATCAGCGATAATCTCCTACACATGCTGGATCATGCTAAATCCAGCATCCAAGTGTCCAGAAAGGAGAGTCTCGATCCAAGAGCTCAAAACCCACGCCAGCACCTTCTTCACAAATGGAAGAGATGAACCGGATGAAGATTCACCCTTCTCCGTCGGTCGGCTGCTCATGCCATGCCTCGTTGGAAGAATAATAAAAGAACTCTTTCCAATTGGAGCCACTGGGGAAGAAATCTCAGCACGAGGTCTCATCTCTGCCGTTTCAAAACTGGTTGTAGAAGTCCCTACCTCCAGATCAACCTTTGGCACCCCTTGCTCTGGTTCCGAAGAAAGCGATGGGATCTCTCCTGTCAGTTCACAACCTGCCAATGAAACACAAAAAGGTATGAATATGATCCTGTTGAAAAATCATTATCATCAAGGTTATCACTACAAAGTACCTTCTTCGACGGCTGGCGGAATACTCTCCTCCTCCATGAACTCATCGAAAGCTTCGTCAACATTTGCATCCATTGATGGTTCAAAGTCATCGGAATCATGTGGTAAGTCAGCTGACAAGAAAAATGTTAGCAAACCAAGCACAGACATAAAAAAAAACCAAAAGAAGTCATACCAATTTGAGATTCTGGAATCACTCCAGAGTCCCTCGGTTCTTCTTCAGGTGCTGCAACCGAAGCCGTCACCTCCTCATCGGTCGGAACCTCAGGCATCACCAAGCCTTCGTCCTCTGCTAAAAACAAAAACAGGGGGAGAAAGCAAATCAGAACATGAAAAGCTCTATGAAAGAAACAGGAAAGAGAAAGAGGAAGAATCATACCTTCACTGACGGTTTCTTCTTCTCGGCTCCTCTTTTCCGGAGGCTCGTCAGCATTCCCCGGCACTTCCTTATTGATAGTGAGAGGAACTTCCACATCAGAAGAGTCTTCATCCCATCCCTTGTGACGTTGACCCCTCTTCCTCTTGCTTCTGAAGGTTGGTTTTCTAGAAAAACCTGCCCCACTATCAGAGTCAGGTTTCCCTTTTAACTCCTCACTGGATGGTCTGCTCTTGCCAGTAGACTCCACAAAAGCTCGCTTCTGTGCCGCTTGCATCCAAGCGTCAAGCTCAGCTTCCTCCATCTCTAGCTGCTCTAAGGCCTCACCAGGTACTTCCCGGACAGCTTCAGAATCGTTGACACCCTGGTCACCAAGAAAGCCTATCTTATGCTTCTCTCCAGAAAGGAAGGCCAAAACTTCCTCTAGCCGGACGCCATTCGACTTCCCAATGCCTTTTCTGGAAGACGACTTTACATCAAGCTTCTTCTTGGAAAGTCCCCGGTACGCCAAAAAGCTCTCCGCGAACCACTTCGTGAAGCCGCAGTCTGGAAAGTCGACAGCTCAGGATAAGAAATCATGGCAGTAGTGTCTTCGGCACTATAAAAAGCCCATGCATTTTTGCCGTCCTGCAAACCTCCAAAGCGCTTCACCATACTCGAAGGCGCTCCAACAACGCCTTGAGAAAAGCCCAACTAGAACGCAAAATGAGAAGATACATACGGCTGGATGTCGACGAAAAGATATCTACGGTACACCATTGTGCCGACACGTATGCAGAAAAGCCATTCTTTCTCTGCGTTGGTCAAGGAGTAATGCCTTCCCGACCCTGCCCTGGTGGAGTCACGGGAGGCACCGAAATCAAAAGCCTTTTTCCGTAATTCCGGAGAAAGCTTCACTAAAGATTGCCCCATCTCAACGTCCCTGAACCGTCGGATCCTCATGTGGGCAAACAAAAGAGATTCGAATACGGCTTTACCCTTAGTCAATCGAATCATGAGAGGATCATCATCCTGTGTAGCACCCAAACGATGGAAGCCAGGACAGTGGTATACATACCATGAATAAAAGATGTGTGCTGAAAATACCCTATTCATGGGGAGCCCTAGCCGAACCAAGAAAGCAGCAGCCTGCAGTTTGTTACACAGATAGGAGTAAAGAGCTGGCACCAAACCAATCCGCTCTCCAAACGCCATCTGACAAGCCGAAAAAATACAATGAAGCCTGATGTGCGTTCCATCTCCTCTAGCAAAGATAGCCTCACATAGCCAATAAGTGAGGTAAACAGTGAGATCTCTCGACAGCCCAATGTCAGAGTAAATGGCATCTATACTCGCGAAGAAATTCCTCAACTCTTATCGCATAGCCGAAGTCTTCTGCTAACCCGGATCCTTAGCCCTGTCTTCACGGGTCACGCTATCAGAAGACTCCCTGCTGTCAAAGAAATTGGGGAACGAAGAGCCAAAACTCTTCCAACTGCTAGACCTGACTTTCGAGCCCTCCTTCTCTTTCAAAAAATTGCAGAAGGCGACAAGCTGAAAGTACAGGAGCCTAAACTCCTCATAGAGTTTGCCAAGGATAGGCAACCCAGTAATGGCACTCAGCTCCTTCAAAGAAAAACTAATCTCACCATTCATGACAACGAAGGTGTTGGTTTGTGGAAGGAATGACTCCAACATAGCCATGAAGGCCTCGTCGGAAAAGATCACGATCTCCCTAAAGGCACGGACTGCATCAAAAATCCCGGCTACCTTCAAAACGGCGCCACCCATCAGTAGGACGCAGTCAGTCCACGACTTCCAATCAGAGTCAGCACTAAAACGGCCACGAAGTTGAAAAGGCTTCACCTAATTGCTGTCGTCACCGCTGAAAATACCAAGGCCCACCGGTCTCAAATCGACCGACGGATAATACGAGCCATCATAGCCACTGGCCGGCATCAACATGTCCATATGGGCAGGCGACTTCTCCGCATATCCAAAAGGACCGCCAACAAAAACCCCGGTCTTGATCACATTGGTCCTTTTCACCCAGCTTGGAGGATCTTCCCTCTTAGAGCAAGTGGGAGAAAGGCTCATGATCGAGATAGTACGATCAAAAGTCAATCGGGTAACAACAGTTCTCTCCTCACCATCTGCTGTGTAAGAGAACTAAAAACATCTCCTCTGGTATGTCACGTCGTCAGGGACTGCATCACCAAAGAAAAAGGTAGGCTTAGGCAGCACCCTCTGATTGTTCATAAACCAAGGACGGTTGCTTACCATGATCTTATAGAACTCCTCACCTTTGAGAGTGATCAATCGTTGTCTCATCTCATCTTTGTTGAGGGAGTCGCACTCTTCCAAGTTTCTCTCAACATACTGAACCTTCTCCCAAGCCTGCTGAACAGCCACATTGGAAGATCTAGCAGATTGATGAGGTACGCTTGTAACAGGCTTGTTACCCTTGTTCGTTCTGGAGGAACCACATACAAAGGTTGGAAAAAAAAGGATCAATCATCAAAATCACATAATTTCACTAAAAAAAATCTGGCAAAATTTAGGCATGATTCTGGGACAATTCCGAAGAAAAGGGAAACACCCCGAAAGAAATAGAAAGCTTGAAGATGGGATCAACATTGCTGCGAGCTCTAAAACTACAAACTTTCGAAACCTCTCAAATCTCCGCAAATCAAGAAGGACTCAACATCGCTGCGAGCTCCAAATTCCAAAAATTTGCAAAGATTTTCAGGTATGTACCATCACATGATGCTTCCAATTCAATTTACAAAAATATCATGCATAAAAGTAAATTGTCATGCATTAGATGCTAGAAAACCCTTGACAAAAGTTTGACCAATTCGAACCCAACTTGGTCCAAACCAATCAAACTTTGTCCAAGCCAGAACTCATGTTGGCTTGACCTAGAAATCCTAGCCTTTTATTTGATGCATCAAAATATATATATGCATGAACATCTTGATTTGCATAAAAACGCATTATCATGGTGAGAAAAAAAAAAGAAACTTTCTCGAAAAAAAAAGAGGGAAAGCAAAAAAAAGGGGGGGGGGAGTTTTGGCCCACAGGCCACGTGGCAGTACGGCCAGATCCGTACGGATATGCCCGTACGGTCCACACAAAAAAAAAACTATATAAAAAAAAGAAACACGTCAAAAAAAATAGAGAAAAAGAAAATGTGTGAAAAAAAAACAAAGAAAACACGTGAAAAGAAAAAGAAAAGAAAAGAAAAGAAAAACTTTCTTCTTATCATCCTACTTCTACAATGGAGTTTTCTTGGAAAAGAAGACTTACTTGAAGCCATTGATGGAGAAAAAGAAGAAAAAGCTTGAAGATTCTTGAAGAACTCTTGGTCTTGAAGCCCTCTTGAGATTTTTGCAAAAAGAAAGCAATGAGAGCAAGAGATACAATCTCCCTTTGCTTTTATATAAGAGAGCAAACCAAAAAGGGAAACAAGGAGAAAAGAATGGAGGTAAGTGCTACAAATTGGCAACCTTCCCAAAAGAAAGAAATTAGGAAGTTTATTTCCCAAAAGAAAGATATTTTGAGTGATTCTCTCCCAAAAGAACGCAATTAGAGAGATTTTCTCCCAAAAAGAGAGGAGATTTGAGGTATTCTCTCTCAGAGAAAGATATCTTGAGATATTCTCTCCCAAAATAAAGAAAACATGAGAGATTCTCTCCAAGTAAAGATATTTTTAGATATTCTCTATCCAAAGGAGATATATTTAGATAATCTTTATAAAAATGACACCACATGAGATTTAACCATCTTAAAAAGCTTAAGGTCCCATGGGTTAACCTATATGAGCCAGGTTTGACCACCTAGGCAACAAAATTAGCTTTTAGTCAAAGAAAAATCCCTCTTACCAAGAACATACAAAAATGGTTCCATGCCTCTTTTGAATTGATTGGACCATACAAAAAGGAATTCCAAGCCCCATGAGCTTCCAAATTTTCAAACCATCCAGCCTCATATACCAAATTTTCAAACCATCCAGCCTCATATACCAAATTGAGCCAAAACCTTAAAATTGACATTTCACAAAAACCAAATCCTGGTCCCCTAACTTGTCACATACAGCTTGTTAGGTCACAAATCAAAACCAAAATTGATCCCCTAACTTGTCACAAACAGCTTGTTGGGTCACAAGGTCAAAACCAAACCCGACCCCCTAACCTGCCACATACAGCTTGTTAGGTCACAAGGTCAAAAACAAAAACCCAAATCCAAATCCCTCATGTCATTTTCAAAACTTTGCCTTCAGATGGTACGTGATCCCTTTCATTACCATAAATTTCCCTTGAAACTCAAAAGGCTACTCTACCAAAAGAAAGACTGCTCAAAGACTCTTGGTCAAGTCAGAAGCTCTCCTTCAAAACTCACTTCGAGGCACATCGACTACAAAAGTTAAGCAGCTCGTCACTGTACCTCGAGGGGGTATTTGTTGACACCAAAAATGCCACTTTGCCTCTTCAATCTCAAGAAAGCTACGTGAAGTCGCAACCTACCACAAACAGGCAATGCTACTTCCAAAAAATCAAATCTTGTCATGATCAAACAAAAACTGTAAGATCCTTCAAGACAGCCAAGAGAGGAGTACTCCTTCAGCAGCTGAATAGGAGCTCCTGGCGGCGACAACGTCGAAGACATCAAATCTTCAATCAGAACCTGTGGATGGTCTCAAAATACCTTCAAAAGACTCCACACCAAGTTTCAGGTCAAACCGACAACATTTAACCCTACATCAACCCTCAAGTAGCAAAATCAAGCCTCTCGGCGGCGAGAACCACTGAGGCCATTACTCATCAGACAGAGCACATGAGTGGCTTCAAAATGCTTACAAATGGCTACACGTCAAGTTTCAATTCATTTCGACAACATTTGACCAGACTTTACCTCTCGGAAGCCAAATCAGGCGTCTCGGCGACGAAGCTCCCCGAGACCATGGTTTTCATATCGGAGCTAATGGATCGTCTCAAAATGACTCTAATAGGCTCCATGTCAAAATTCAAGCCAATCGGACACAGTTGACCGCACATCAAAGCGTGACATCTTCCTCGTAACAAAATCAAGTCTACTGGCGACAGGACCCCACACGGCTTCAAAACTTAAGCAAAATCCTATGGTTGGTCTTATTTATTGCTAAGGATGCTTCACCTCAAATTTCAGGTTATTCCGACATCGTTTGACCCAGTTTCGGCTTCTGATAGCAAATCGGCAACCCTGCGCGACAAAGTCTTCGGCTTTCCCGAAAAATTGGAAACTTTGCACCCCAAATTGCAAGGATTCTCATCAAGTTTTCTACAGGGAAATCAAGCCAATAGATGTGCAAAACTGTCGGGAAAAATACAGAAGAAAATGAATCGGAAAAAACTGGACGAAACGGCCGAAAATCAATGACCAAAAGGGGAAAAACCCCATGGTCGCCGGCGACCTTGGTCCATGGTCGCCACGACCATGGCCAATGGTTCCCGGCGACCCTGGGTGCATGGTTGCTGGCGACCCTGGAAATCCGGGTCGCCGGATTTCCGCCGAAAGGGAGTTTTTCGACCCCTTTTCGCATTTCGAGATTTTCGGCCCTTGTGGTTTTCCAAAATTCTGACTTTCGAGGCACCAAATCCGTCGATCTTCATCAACATCACAAGTCCATCTTCGAGAGCATCAAATCATCATTGATCGCTAACCGGTAAACCAAGAAAGTGCACTTTCTGTCCGATCGATCGAGAAGTTTGAAAGTCCGGGATCCTTACCCTAGAGGGGGGGTGAATAGGGTGAGCTACAACTTAATGACTAATTATGACCAATAAACTTCTATAAAATAACTAGTCACAAGTGATGATTTAACAAATAAAATGCGGAAGCTTAAATAAACAATCACCATAACACCATCATTTATAGTGGTTCGGCCTCAATGCCTACATCCACTACCAGCTTGTGATCCAACACCCCACCGGATTTTCATTATTTATGCTTTTACAATAGGCTAAGCAATAACCTTTACAATATGCTTTCCAAGGAAAAGCAATAACCTCTACAATGTTGTTTTTCAAGGCTTAACAACAACCTATAAATATGCTTTTCTAGGCTAAGCAAGAACCTTTACACAATGCTTTTCTTAGGCTAAACAATAACCTTTATACATAGAAGATTTTCTCTCAAGAAGGTGTCTTCACAAGACACTCTAAGAGATACAATTAAGCTCAATAAAATTCCCTCTATAATAGGCGGATATGAAAGTATAAATCAACTCACACAAACACTCTAGAAATGCAAAGATGAATGCTCATGAGGTGTGTGTGTGTGAATACTTCAATCAAGTTTAAAATTGAGTCCAATCAATATATGCTTAATGCATTTAAAAGTTTAAAGCACATAAAAGATTTGATTGAAGTGATATGCAAATCACATGTAAAGCAATTAACTTGTCAATGCTATGAAAATCAAAAGATTACAAGTTCTATGAAATTAATAATGTCTAAAACATGTGATGCATAATCAATGTTGTTTTCAAAACAAACTAGTTTAACTAAAGTTCAAGTAGATTGAAAACAACAAAGAGAATTTCAACCAAGTAAATAAAACATGCACTAAGAGAAATCAAAGTTTTGACAAGGCATGATTAGTGAAACTTTAAATCAAATTGGTTTGAAAAACAAAGTGAAGAATCCAATAACTTAAATCAAAGATTAAATGAAGTAGATGATTCAACACATCATAGTTATATACTAAAAATCATTTACCAATAATTTAATCAAAGCATAAAACATATGATTATCAAAAGGCAAAGCTTACTTGGTGGTTTAACTTCATTAATCCAATCTTTAGCTTTCCTAAATGACCTTTAGCCTTCCTTAGCATGTTCCCCTTTCTTATGCCTCAAAATGCCTCAAGAAGGGCTTCAAAGATCATCACAAATGGCTAAGGAATGATCTCACTTTTATAGAAAAAGTTGCCCAACGGCTACTCGTCGGCTAGCCGACACCCCAACGGTCACAGAGCAATGGTCATATTTTTGAAACTGTGCAGTTGTGGGTTAACTGACAGGTGACCGACAAGCTGACCGACAGTACAATTTTGTTCAGAAAACGGCTCTCTGGAATTCTAACCGAGAGGCTTTCTGTCAGCTTCTGAACCATGGTCGGTTAGCCGACACCTGACCAACATGCTAACCGACAGTGTGGCTAAAATCCCAACTTTTGTACATTTCAAAGTATTTTCATGTGGGGATTTTTGGGCCATTAAACCAAGCATGGAAACATGATTTAAACCAATCCAAGTGCTTTAAAATCATGAAACATAAAAGCCAAATAAGATTCGAAACTTTAAAACATTGGCTAGCTTGATTTAAGAAAATTCTTTTCAAAACTAATTGCATCCAAGATAAAACCAAATCATGCATGAAACATAAGATTTACATGATTTAAAAATAATGCTTGAGTAAATCAAGATTTGATTTTTCTAAAACAATGCATGTGTGAATAACTAAAATGATGAATAAAATGTTAATACGTCCATCAAATTGAAAATTACAAAATCCCTAACAAAGTCAACAAGACAGGTGGCACCGGCCCGCTGTTAGCAATCAATGTCTGAAGTTGCATGGTCATCCAATGTTGATCAGCATGAAGATCTATAGATGATCATCGCCAGAAGAATTCCAAAAGATGCGGCACAGCCCGCGACTCTTCGAGCGACTTGGCGACCACTTAATGCTGTTAATTGACCCGTTTATGGAAACTTAATGCGGTCATTAACTCATTATTTCGGACGGCCCAATCAGAAGCAAGCAAACGGGAGTTACAAGTCAAAGGTTTCATGGCATTTAAACCATGAAATTCCTCCCATCATGCAGATTAAAGGCGATTAAATGCACTTAATTCTCCACCGGCGAATCAGAAGCCAAAGAAAAGGAGTTACAAAATAAATCAATTAAAACTTGTAACTCCTCCCATTATGCGGCTTTAATGCATTTAAGGCCCATAAACTCTCCTAAATGGCTACCGAAGGCCTATAAATAGGAAAGCATTCCAAAAAGAAACGATCGGAATCCAAGCGATCCAAAAATCCAAGCACGGAAAAGGGTCTTGAAAATTTCATCAATCATCCAGAAAAAGAGAGAAAACTCTGCTGAAGTTCTGCATCGACCACCACTACAAGGTGACAGTGCCCCCCAAGGTCCTTGCTTCTCCTTCTGCTTCCAATGGCTTCGATATGGCTTTTTAGCCCGTCTACTTAACTTTTTATTATGCATATATAGGACCTCCTCTTGCTCTTTGTCCTCTAAAAATCTAAGGTTATAGCCGAGCCAAACGAATCAAGAGCATCCTCTGTTCTCATCTGCATGGATGATGGCGAAGTCCACATATGGCTTGCAACTATCAATCTGAACGAGCCCCCCATAATCTCCTGAGAAGTTAGATCCTCCTTTTCTTGATTTTCATTATAGTTTGTATTTTTCTAAAGAGATAAAAAAATCACAACTCTTGTCTTTCACTATTGATAAGAATTGTAAATTGGCTATAAACGCCAAAAATCGGCTATAAACGCCAAAAAAAATCACTTTTTACGGCAAACAACGCCTTTAACAGCAAAACAAATGAAATCGCCTCTTACGGCATTTCAAAACCATGTCTCTTTTCTTAAATATATAGGCAATGAAAACTCGAAATAAGTTGATTTCCTTTTCTACTTGTGAAGGTCGATCTCCGGATCACCATTTACAATTCCAGGAGTAAAAAATATGACACACCCACCCAAAAAGAAAAATGTTGATTCTCGCTTTGCCCTCTCGGGCGCGAAAGGGTCGTACCCCACCGACTCTCACGTCCGCTGACCTCAATAAGCGCCGAGCGGCAGGAGCACGGTCCATCAAAAAATTCATCTCTGTTTACACAAGCAGGAACAAGAAAGGAATGGGAAAGAAAGGACTCGAACCCAGTTCCTTTTTCTTCTTAAAAAGCCACCCCACATGCCAAAAGGCTTTGCCTTTCTCGTAAACAAAGCTGCTGCAATTCCTCCTGAGCAGAACAGCTGTAGCAGCTTCGACCTTTTCGACGCACTCGAGTAGAGGAAGGAAGGGGAGAGAAAGGAAGGGGAAAGGAAGAATGGAAAAAGGAAAGGGATTAGGGGTTTTAAAAAAAAGCCGAAGAGTGACGCTAGCATCTCTAATTACAACACCGAGAGACGCTAGCGTCACTCATTTCATATTGGAAAAAAAAACCAAACAGGGTCTAACGAACCCCGTTTGTGTGGTGCTAGTTCCGAGGCACTAACAAGTGCAACGGACAAAAACTGAGAATTTTTCAGTAAAAACCTTAATAAGAAATAAAAAAAAGTATAAAAAAAGGCAACCAAACGAGCACAAAAGGTCCTATGTAGGCCTGTCAATGGGACGCATTGAAATGGGTAGAAAGCCCGGCCTGGCTCGTCCCAAGCTTGAAAATACAAGGCTTTTAAAAAAATTGAGCCCAGTGGGCTGGGCTTGGACAATACATTTTAAAGCCCGGCCAAAATGGGACTGGGACTAGGTAGAAACAACCTAGCTCGTTCAGGCCTGGCTCGGCCCGCTGCAAAGTCATTTAATAATAATTATTTATATATTACTAAACCGCCACTCATTAACAGCAAAAAACGGCTAATTAGGAGGGGCAGTTTTGTAACTTCACCCTCCCTCTTTAATAAAACAGATGTCTCCCCAACTAGCGCCCAAAAAACCCTAGCTTTATTGTTCTCAGCTCTCTCTTCTCGTTCTCAGCTCTGCCAGTTCTTGTTCTTATCTGCTCTCCTCTCGCTCACAGCTCCCATTCTCCCAGGCTCTCAACGCTCATTTGAATCATCTCAGGATCCAGGCTTTCTGCTCTGTTCTCATCATCACGGCGAGCCATCGCACCGACGCAACACACGCAGCACGGCTCTCAGCGCTCTTCCTCTGAATCATCCATCGCTTTGCTCAGCTCTCTGCTATTTAGTCTTTACTCTCGCTCAGCTATCTGCTCTCGCACAGTCGCGACGCACGCAGCACATGCAGCACGCCTCTCGTACCATCGCACCGAGGCACGCACGCAGCATAGTGATGCTACCCTTCTCCCTCTTTTCCCTAGCCTCTCTCTGTACCTCCCTCGCCTCGCCCAGTCTCCCTCTCTTACCCTCTTTCTCTATTTCCCTAGCCCTCTTTCACTCTTCCTCCCTCATCCTTTGCCCTCTCTCACCCTCGTCCTTTGCCCTCTCTCACCCTCGCCCTCCCTCCATCTCCCATCTTCTCTATCCCTCTCTATTTCTAATCCCTTTATTTATCTCCCGCTTCCTCTCTCTATCTCTTAGTCTATGCTTAGAGATACTGCTCAGTGCTCAAGGCTCAGAGATACTGCTCAGCAACTCTAGGTAAATCAAGTTATTATCTGCATCTGTTGCTTTGTTGATTTGTGATTTGTTTAGCAATGAATTTAGTTTCTGATTTATATGAGTTGTATTTTTTCTGATTGCATGATTATGAGTATATGAGTAGTGATCTCCTGCAACACCATTTGTGATTTGTTAAGCAGTGATTATGAGTATATGAGTAGTGATTTTCTGATTGCATGATTATGAGTATATGAGTAGTGATTTCCTACAACACCATTTGTGATTTGTTGAGCAGTGATTATGAGTATATGAGTAGTGATTTTCTGATTGCATGATTATGAGTATATGAGTAGTGAATTTTACTTTGTTAATTTGTGATTTGTTGAGCAGTGATTTCCTGCAACACCATTTGATATTTATATGACTTATTTTTTTTTTCTATTATTTTTTGTTGATTTCTGCAGCACCTTAATTATATATGTTCTTTTGTTGGGTTTTTTCTTCTTAAGGAAATCTTAGTCTCAATCGAGTGGTAGGCATCCATAAGTTGGGGATTGCGGGATACTAAGATACGTCCCTTGACTCTTCCTCTTTTAAATTTGTTTACTTGTTTAGTTGTGGATAGTAGATACTGCTTTACTTGTTTAGTTGTGGATTGTAGCTTATTGATAACTGCTTAGTTGTGGATAATAGACACTGTTTTACTTGTTTAGTAGCTTATTTTTTGTTTGAATAGTTAAATATGTCTTCTGGTACGCCTTCTAGTAGTGTTGGTAGCATTCTTGCTCCCGCACATGTCCCCATCCCCATTGATGATGAGATGGGTAGTGGTGGTAATGAGCAAGTGCCTCTCATCCCCCTTCCCAATGATGAAGTAATTTCAAATGAGACTAATGCAAGAAGGCTCAAATTAGTGGTTTGGGAACACTTTGACAAAATGGAAATGGCTGTGAAAGTTAATGGGAAGGATGTCCCTAAAGTTAAAGCGGTGTGCAAATATTGCAAGAAATCTCTAGTCAGTAGACCGGAGGATGGAACTTCACACCTGCATAGACACTTGAAATCGTGTTTTATGAAACCAAGCACTGATAAGTCAAAAAAAAACAACAACTTTTAAAGACTGATGCTCAAAAAAAAAAACCGGTGTTGGTGTTTTTAAATTTGAACAAAAAAAAAGAGTCGAGAAGCCCTTGTAAAAATGTTGTTATTACATGATCATGCTTTTAATGTTGTCGAACAACGAGGTTTTAAAGAGTTCTGTGCAACTCTACGACCCGAATTCAAGATTGTATCACGTAACACTGTGAAGGCAGATTGTATGGAAATGTAAAATGGAAAAAAGAATGAGATCTTTAAAGAATCCAAGTATCTCACTAGCATGATTGCTCTCTCAGCGGATATGTGGACATCCAACCAACATTTAGGTTATATGGCTATTACAGCACATTATATTGACTCTGATTGGGTTCTTAGATTGCGTATAATTAACTTTCATAATGTTGATCCTCCCCACACTGGCCAAATGCTAGCTGACAATATTACTCTAAGTGTACTTTATTGGAATATTAGGAATAGATTATCATGTTTGACATTAGATAATTGTTCTACAAATGATTGTGTTGTAAGGACACATAGAAATCAACTTATGAAAACCAATGCTCTCATCTTAAATGGTAATTTTTTTCATATGCGTTGTGCTGCACATATTCTTAACCTTATAATGAAAGATGGACTTAAAGATATTGGCCCAATTATTGAGAACATCAGGGAGGTAGTTAAATACATTAAGAATAGCTCGAATCGTATACATCAGTTTCATGATATTGTAAGTGGGAAAGGGCTAAGTTCTACAAGGGGATTGCCTTTTGATGTTCAAACTAGATGGAACTCCACATATCTTTGTTGACACCAAAAATGTCACTTTGCCTCTTCAAGATCCAAATAGCACATGAAGTCGCAACCTGTCATAAATAGGCAATGTTACTTCCAAAAAATCAAATCTTGTCAGAACCAAACAAAAACTGCAAGATCCTTCAAGACAGCCAAAAGAGGAGTACACAAGAAGTTTCGGGCCATTTCAAAATCATTTGGCCTAACTTCGCTTCTTCGACAGCTGAAAAGGAGCTCCCGGCGGCGAAAGCATTGGAGACACCAAATCTTCGATCAGAGCCGATGGATGGTCTCAAAATACATCCAAAAGGCTCCACGTCAAGTTCCAAGTCAAACCGACAACGTTTGACCCTACATCAACCCTCGAACAGCTAAATCAAGCCTTTCGGCGGCAAGAACCACCGAGGCCATCACTCATCAGATAGAGCACATGGACGGCTTCAAAATGCTTACAAAGGGCTACACGTCAAATTTCAGGTCATTTCGACAACATTTGACCAGACTTTGACGCTCGGAAGACAAATCAGGCCTCTCGGCGGTGAAGCTCCCCGGGACCATGGTTTCCAAAAAAGAGCCTATGGATCATCTTAAAATGACTCCAATAGGTTCCCTGTCAAATTTCAAGTCAATCCACATCAAGCCGCGACATCTTCATCGCGATAAAAGCAAGTCTACTGGTGATAGGACCCCAAACGGCTTCAAAACTCAAACAAAAGCCTATGGTTGGTCTTATTTATTGCTCAGGAGGGTTCACACCAAATTTCAGGTCATTCCGACATCGTTTGACCCAGTTTCAGCTTCTGATGGAAAATCGGCAGCTCTGCGCGACAAAGTCTTCGGCTTTCTTAGAAAATTAGAAACTTTGCAAAACAAAATGCAAGGATTCTCATCAGGTTTTCTACAGGGAAATCAGGCCAATAAATGATAAAAAAAATGTCAAGGAAAAATACATAATAAAAAAGAATAAAAAAACAGCAAAAACGGACACAAAATCGGCCCCTGCGACCCTGGCCCAGGGTCGCTGGCCCCTGCGACCCTGGAGCCCGAGATCGCTGGGAGGGCCCCGGAAACTCCGTTTTTCGCCATTTCTTCCCGATTCGAAGCGTCCGACTCCTCTGATTTTCCAAAATTCATATTTTTGAGACACCAAATCCTCTGACATCCGTCAAAAACATGGGTCAATCATCAAGAGTATCGAAATCAACATTGATCGCCAACCAGTCAACCAAAAAAAGTGTGCTTTCTACCCGACCAATCGAGAAATCGACAGGACAGATGGCACTGACCCGTTGTCGGCAACCAATACCTGAAGTTACATGGTCATCTGATGCCGATCTACATGAAGATCCATCATTGATCATGACCAGAAGAAACCCAATAGGCGCGGCACGGCCCGCGACTCTTCAACTGCTCGGCGACCACTTAATGCGATTAATTGACTATCTTTATTACAGTCATTAATCCATTTCTTTGGACGGCCCAATCAGAAGCAAGCATCCGGGAGTTACAAGTCAAGAGATTCATGACATTTAAACCATGAAACTCCTCCCATCATGGCGATTAAAGGCGATTAAATGCCCTCAATCTCCTCCGGCCAATCAGAAGCCAAGAAAAAGGAGTTACAAAATAAAGGAATTAAATCCTGTAACTCCTCCCATTATGCGGCTTAATGACAATAAAAGTCCATAAACCCTCCTAAATGGCTACCAAAAAGCCTATAAATAGGATAGCACTCCAAGAAGAAAAAACACACAACAGACTGCAGAAAATCCGGAAACTCAGACAGAAAAAGGCATCAGAAATCCAGAGAAAGAAAGAGAGCAAACTCTGCGGAAGTTCTACACCGACCACCGCTACAAGGTGACAAAAGTCCCTTGGGGGGTACCCCCCCCCCCCCCCAAGGTCCTTGCCTTCTCTTTCTGCCTCCAATGGCTTAGACGTGGCTTTTCAGCCCATCTACTTAGTTTTTTATTGGACATAGGACCTCCTTTTTGTCTTTGTCCTCTAAAAACCTGAGGTTATAGCCAAGCCAAGCGAATCAATAGCATCCTCTGTTCTCATCTGCACGGATGATGGCGAAGTCCACATATGGCTTGCGACCGTCAATCTGAACGGGTCCCCCACAATCTCCTGAGAAGTTAGATCCTCCTTTTCTTAAATTTCATTGTAGTTTGTATTTTTTTTAAAGAGACAAAAATCACAACTCTTGTCTTTCATTATTGATAAGAATTGTAAATCGGCTATAAACGCCAAAATCGGCTATAAACGCCAAAAATCGGCTATAAAGGCCAAAATTGGCTATAAATGCAAAAAAAAAAACCGCCTTTCACGGCAAATCAAGAAAATGTCTCTTTTCTTAAATACATGTGCAATGGAAAACTTGAAAGAAGTTCATTTCTTTTTTACTTGCGAAGGTTGATCTCCAAATCACCACTTGCAATTCCAAGTAAAATAGAAAATCTGACACACCCACACAAAAGAAATGTTGATGCACGCCTCTGCCCTCCTCCGGTTACGAAAGGGTCGGACCTAAACGGACTCCCACGTCCGCCGACCTCAGTAGAACCAAGCGAGCAGAATGCGCCGGTCCATCAATCTTATGGTATCTTCAGCATTGTATTTTTGAGTTTTTTTTTTTCTTATCTATCTCTAACAGATGACTTACACTATAAGAATTTGATTCATTCGGATGAGGAATGGGACAAGGTTGCTACTCTTAATGATTTTTTGGAAATGTTCTATGAAGCTACAAATAGATTCGCTGCTAGAAAGTATCCAACTATACATACCTTTTTACCTGAAGTTTGTACAATACATAATGAGTTGGTACAAAAATTAGGTGATTTTGATTTTGTTTCTGCAAGAATGGCTAAAGTGATGATGGAAAATTTTGATAAATATTGGAAGAATTATAATCAAATGTTTGAAATAGCCATATTGCTTGATCCCTCTTCTAAGATAGTGTGTTTGGAATGGGTTTTTAAGTTATTATATGAAACAATGGAATATAGAAATAATCGAATGATTGAAGCTCGTAATCTGTTTAAAAAAATTTATGAGGAGTATCGCGTGAGATTTGGTGCTAAAGAAAGTGATCAAATAGTAGATAAAAATGATGCAACTAGTAGGCAGTTGAAAAGAAAGGCTGGTGATGATGAATATGGAAAGGCTCGTTCTCTTTTTTTAAAGTATCGAAATGAAATCACCAATAAGGCAATTATAGAAGAAAAAAAAGAATTAGATCGTTATTTTGATGACAAGTCTGCAGAAGAAGATGACACGATATATATATTACCATGGTGAAAATTAAATTCAACTAAGTATCCTATTTTATCTCATATGGCTCGTGATATTTTAGCTATTCCAGTTTCTACCGTTGCTTCAGAGTGAGCATTTAGCACAGGAGGGAGGGTACTTGACCCACATAGGACTTCTTTGAAACCAGATACGATAGAAGCATTAGTTTGTGCCCAAGATTGGTTTAGTTATGACCCAACTAGTGATGGTGATTTAGATAATGATGGGAATGCACTAACTGATGTTTTAGACATATTAAAAGAAAAATAATTTATGTTGATTTCTTTTTTTACTTTACTTGACCCATATAGGATACTCATTCTCATTCATTTTATTGATTTTCTAATTTTCTACTTTCACCGGCCAAAAAAAAAAAAGGAATTATTTAACCGATCCTACATTACTGTAACTTGACTCATATAGGATACTCATTCTCATTCATTTCTATTGATTTTCTACTTTCACCGGAAAAAAAAAGGTTTTAAACCATTTCTACATTACTTGACCCATATAGCCTATAGGATACTTATTCATTTCTATTGATTTTCTACTATCACCAGCAAAAAAAAAAGTTTTTAACTCCACCATGTTGCTTGTTGCATTGCATTGCCGATCCCAAGCCCGGAAAAAAAGAGGAGGGTTTAAATTTCGATTCACACCGGGTGTCTGGTGACAGTAAGAATAATTAGAGATTGTTTTGCTTATGTCCAGGATTGGGCTAAGCCCCGGGCCAGCCCTGTCCCAGCCTGGGCCCATGCTGGACTGGATTAGATGTAGGTCCGTTCAATTTAGAGCCAGGATTGGACAGCACCTGGCAGGCCCGTCCAATTTTTGGGACGGGATTGGACAACTCAGGCCCAGGCCCAGCCCAACCCATTGACAGGCCTAGCCCTATGGTCACCTGCGACCATGGGAATTCGGGGTCACCGGATGTCCGCAAAAAACCCATTTTTTGGGTACTTTTTTTCCATTTTCAGGCCCTTTTGCCTATTGAACTTTCCGAAAATCTGATTTTTTAGGCTTGAAATATGTCGATCTATGTCAACATCACGGGTTTGTCATCAAAAACATGGATTTGTCATTGAACACCTCAAAGTCATCATCCGACCAACTAAGAAAGCATACTTTCTGCCCGACGGTTCGAGAAATCAACACGACAGTTGGTATTGACCCACCGACGACGATCAATGTTTGAAGTTGCATGATCATTCGACATCAAATGATATGAGGAATTCATCGACGATCATGGCTCCCTACATTGCAGGTAGAATTCCAAAAGCCCGCAGCCTATCAATTTCCAACATGTGTTTTGGCGGCTACTTAATGCAGTTAATTACTCATTATCTTGAACAACCCAATCAAAATGTAAGAAATGGGAGTTACAAATGGAAAGCAATCATGGCATTAAAATGCATAACTCCTCTCATGATGGAAATTCAATGCAATTAATGGCCGTTACCTTACATCGGCCAATCGGATCTAAAAAAAAAAGGAGTTACAAATCCATGATATTAAAATGCGTAACTCCTCCCATCATGGAATATTGATGCATTTAATGCATACAAATCCCATAAACCTCTCACATGCTCCACCAAAAGCCTGTAAAAGGAGGTCTCTCCCACCATTCCAACGCATCAAGTCAAATCGCATAATCGCGTAATCATAACACTAAAGCTACATCGTTGCTCCCACACTACTCCAACTATCTCTCCTTCGTTGAAGAAGTTCTGCAACATCCACCACTACAAGGTGATTGAAGACCCTTAAGGGGCAAACCAACCCCCCCCCCCCCCCCCCCCCCCCCCGAAGGCCCTCCCTTTCCTTCTCTCTCCATGTAGCTTAGACACGGCTTCTTAGCTTGTCTACTTGGATTTTTTTTTAGTATAGGATCTCCCTTTAATCCTTATTATCCAAAAAAATAAAAGGATCAAGCCAAGCCAAAGAATCTAAAACATCACTTGTTATCAATAGAGGAACGTCGGAGGAGCTCAAACATGGCTTGCGTCCGCCAATCCGAACAAGTCCCCGCAATCTCTTGCGAAGTCCGATTTCCTTTTCTTACTTCTTATTGTATTTGTATTGTAAAAGAAGCAAAAATCACAAGTCTTGTCTTTTTCGATGAGAGTAGTAAAATCGCCATTCTTGGTACCGAAATTCGCCTCCAACGGCAAATACAAAATCACCTTTAACGGCAAAGACGCCGCCTTTCATGCTAAACAAAATAAAATTCACCTTTCACATAATTTAGAAAGTCCAAAAAAAATCAAATTATGTCTCTTTTTAACACATGTACAATGTAAAGTTAAAAAAAATTATTTTCTTTTCCACATGAAAAAGTTGATCTAGGGATCATTTCTTTTCTTTTTCAAGTGGAATAAAAAATTTGTCATACTCATACATAAATCAAAACCTGATTGTCCACCCGCTTCGGGTTACGAAAGGTTTAGTCCATGGATCTTCACATCCGCCGATTCCGGTAGTCCACGAAATGATCGACGAACAAAACCCATACCCTACCCTTAAAGGTCAGCGCCAGGCTAGGATTGGGCAAGGGTAGAAAGAAATGATTTTTTCAATAAGTGACAACATTTTTCTTTACCACCATGAACTTTAAACTCGATGCTAACCCTCCTTCATCCAAGTTAACCCATTTATCCCTACAACTCATCATGTGTCATTTGCTTGAGTTGGGACTTGGTTTAATTTAGATGGGAAATTTGCAAACAATGCCTTGTGTTTCTTCCTTATTTCAAAAGAGGACACAAAGTTTTAAAACATTTCAATTTAGTACCTAAGTTTTTCAGGAAGTTTTCAATTAAGGATATCTGTCCATTTAAAGTTATTTCCCGACACCTTTTTTTATGAATCTTTTTAAAATACCCAAATTACCCTTCATTGATATAAAACTCTCCTTCCCTTCCTCTATATTCTCCTCATTTCCTTCACAAGCGTCCTCACGATGATCAAGGACGACCAGAGTTCTCACGACGATTGGCTGCTCGTAATGGCTGCCGAAACCATATCATCGCTTTAAACAATGTATAATTTGTGTATTTTCAAAACATTGAGGAAAAAAGTCGCCAGGAAATACCTTTAAATAGTCAGATGTCCTTAATTAAGAACTTACTTGAAAACTTAGGGACTAATTTGAAAATTTTAGAACTTATGTCCTTTTTTTGAAATAGGGAAAAAACTTAAGGTCTTATTTGAGATTTTTTCAATTTAGATTCGTGGAGAATTCTTCAGCACAGTTTCAAGAAAATGCTGGTTGAAAGATTTGTGCCTTAGTTTGGGGGGAATAGAGGGTTGGCCTTGTGGATAAGGCGCCCGCTCCCATAACTCTCACCAGGTTTCGAGCCCTGGTGGGAGCTCTTGATTTCCTATGTCCTGGCCATTGGGCCAACCGAGCAAAAAAGAAAATGCAGATTAGTTTGGATCCAATCTTTAAATAGTTCCTTTAGCCCACACTATACAATTAATGGGCTGGCTCCAGTGCAACGACACTCCATACTATTATTATGCAGCGTCTTACTCTACCAATTCAGAGTGTGCCAACTTAGCCTTAAAATATAAAATTCAGAACCGTAGTCCTCTACTCTTATCAAAGCTCGATGACTTAACTAAATTATAATATATAGGAGTGACACGACCATGGCCTGAGATTATAATTAAATCGAGTTAACCCCGAGTCGTGTCGCATACTTACTCCCGTGAACTTCGTTCACATAAAATTCACAAGGGATATCAATTACACATTATGTGGAATATAAACAAATATACAATGCTCATGTATAAAACAAGAATTCATTTACATTATGTACAAAACCAATCACTTGCATATTTAAATACACTGCAAGAACCAAAAGTGTGAAACGGTTCCAACAATTCCTACAAAGTTTTCATTTCATCTACTATTTTCATTCTCCAAAAATTCACTTCAATTGTTATCACATCATTTCCACTTAACTAACCCTCCTGGAGGAACCGAAGCGGTCTCCTCCGCTGGCGCTAAGGCCTCTAAAGGACCGGCATGGGCTGCTGTGCCTGTAATGCCATCAATAACACTATGAATTTGACAATTCAGCAATGTATAAATAATTATATGATTGAACATGCTAACTACACATTTAAGCCATCTGACTCATTTTTAGACCAATACAATTACAATTTTAAAAATCAATAAGAGTCTTATTTAGTAGGCAGACTACAATAACATTTCATTTCAAATCACATCTTCCTAAAAAAAAGGAAGGAATCGTATCTTCCATATGGAAGGAATCATATATTGTGGGATTTATCAGTGCCTGGGCCAGGGACAATTGACATCACCACGGAGCTCCGGAACTGTCACATCCCCCGAACCCGATTAAAGAAATAACCGGATCCGGAGAGTGAGTTTTAAGACTAATTAAAAAAATTGTCCTTTAGGCCCTCGGATCGTAGTCCGCGGTGAGGATTTAATATTTCCAACCTCATGTGTCACAATAAATGTAGAGTTAATACAACTCTAGACATATAGGATCTCAAGCAATGATTAATAAACTCTCATTAAATTAAAGTTGCAAGAAGAGTAAATAGAACTTCAAAGTTAAGTAATTTATTACAATGGCCAACCCACTAAACATGGCCAATCAAAGAAACAGAGTCAATGTAATATAAGGTTCGACGAGAGAATAAATGAATGAAAGATAAATCTAATAGATCCCAAATATGTCTCTCTCGTGCCAGGAGTGATGACGCTACTCTACGTCATCGGCACGCCACTCTCATGCCTCCTCTGCTGGTTGGAGATCCTCTGGGATCTCCTCACCTGCCTGCTCCTCGTAATAGAAGTATTCACCTGATGTGTCTGCACACCAAGGAACAAAGTCAACGACATGTTGAGCAATAAATATACAAAACATAATAAACACGACATGCACCAAGTGTAGAGTAATGACAGGTATAAGATCATAAGAATACAAGAATCTGAGGCTAAGCATAAAGCGAGATTAATATATAGAAACAATAACAGGAATCCTAGCAATCATCTAATTATAACCACTATTCATGCAAATGCAAGCAAGACAAGCAAGAGGGAGACTCCGAGGATGTCCTATGCCACCTCCCGGGGTACCAGTAACAATCCCCTTGGACTACTGATACCATAGTCCGGCTCCAATGGGATCCTAGCTCCCTATCCTGGGAATAGCAGCACGGTCCTAGCCCGCTCCCAGCTATTCAACGCCATGGACGCCGTCCTACGCTGACTGCCCACCCCGACAACCGGAGTAACCGATTCGTCATTAAATCCCAAACTGCAGATGGCCATGATATGCAAACAATAATAAAGTGGTTCTGACACAAGAATATCAAGACAAGCAAGTCTGGCTAGTTCCATGTACAAGACAAGATCCTGGGGATTATTTTATTCAAGACGATACAAGACAAGCAAGCCACGTGATAATCCCCTTCCATTACTAGCCAGTCATGTTCATCAATACAAGACACGGTTTCCTATGGTACACTCTAAGTCAAGTCCAAATCCTATATTCTATAAGAATTTATGTTTCATAATTGATTACATGTTTTATGTCAAGAGAGTGTACAAGGAACATAAACAACGGATACAAGTCAAAGCCAAAGAGGAATTACAATCTAATCCTAAGTAAGTGGTGTCATCCCTGTATTCCCCGTATTCTAACAGAGTACATGTGGAAATTGGATCAATGATGCTTTTAAGATAATTCCTTGGTGTACAATCATGTTGAGCATCATTAAATTCAACTCCATGTGCATTCGGTTACTTTACGTGTAATACACGAATACCTAGACAACCCATCGAATTCACACCAAGCACGTGATTTGAATTCAATCCCATTTATGGTCATGTGATAGTAAGTTTATGGTTTCCAACCTCTAAGGCCCAAACCTAAGTTAATCAGTCTTATTTCCAATAAAACATGAGCTGGATCAATAATCTAAGTATTTACATTACTTCCCGACCTCCGATCGTGATGAAACTAGAACCATTGGACCCTACGTCTCAAGGTCTTTCCAACGGTATATTATACATAAAAATCCAACGGGCAGATTGAAAGTTACAGGTCTTCGAAGTTTTCAAGTGCTGTAAGAAAATTACCCTCCGATCGATCGGACATACTGTGCGATCGATCGGACCTGAACAGCATCCAGTTAGTGCACAGTCCGATCGATCGGACGTATTGTGCGATCGATCGGCACTGTACACCTCTCAGTTAACACATAGTCCGATCGATCGGACGAACTGTGCGATCGATCAGACGTACTGTGCTGTAACCCGAAAATGGGTTTTCTGCCCCTTTTTCCTCCAGCCAAACCATGGCAAACTTGCAGAAAATGAGCCTCCTGCTTCCCAATCATCACAATCATCATTCTCATCATTTCTAACAATTTAAAACATAAAGGGCTACCAATTTAACAACTAATCTCATTCATTCCATAAACCTAACATAACATTAAAAATCCCCAAATCAATATCAAAACATGCTTGGAATTAAAGGGGAAATCTATCAGAATCATAACCAATCAAATAAAAACAAACATACATGTTTAAAAATGCAATGCATATCTACTTGCCTCAATCAAGACGAAGATTGAAAATGGGTGAAATTTGAGGGGAAGCTTTTATACCCTCAAAATCACAATCTACCCCGATCAAACACAACCTAATACACCAAGGAGAAGAAAGAAAGAAAAAGAATCAAGATCGGACCTAAATCTAACCAAAAGGCATAAGATTGAAAAATATGAAGGTGAGGGAATGCTTATCAAGCTTACACCGGAAGCAAGAGGAGATCGCAAGGATGAATCCTAGCGGATCGGATCTCCGATTGGGGTCTTCTAGGCTAGGGTTCCGGGCTTGAGAAGGAAAAAGGAAGAAAGGGGGAGGCTGCTGGGTTACTTCGTTGCAGAGAACGAAATGAGAAGTTAGGGCAACCCTCGTTTAAGAAGACAATAGAGAGGAAAAGACCGAATTGTCCTTTAAGTGGGTCCGGTGAAAGAATGGACCACTTGAAAGATTTCTGATCGCCGGATCGCGATGAATCAAGAGACAAAAGTCATCAGTACGACGAGACCTTTCCAAAAAACCCATAAATCAGGGCGTTTGGAATATTTCGGAAAAACACTCAATTTTTCCTAAATTGCAAACTACCCCCCTGCTATGATCAAACGAACTCGGAATCAAACAAAACTTCACAGATACAATTCTAATGCTAAACGAGACTCGCTCATGATCTAAACCCACTTAAATATCTAAAAATACAATTAATTATAATAATAACAAATTAAACGGGTCAACGGTCCGGGTTATTGGGCCCAACTGACCCAGTAAGGTCACGGACCTTACAGGAACACTCCCAAATAATCTGCTGTAGCAGAAACAGCTCCAATGAGCTTATTGAAATCAATATGTAGTGCCAAACTCAAACGAAATAATACAATTAACATATTGATTCTATTCAATTACATTTAACGGATTCAATTCAATACGATCAAATTCAATGCACAATCCTTTATGGATTCAATTCAATTTACAATTCAATTAAGTATTACCAACCAATCAGGTGTAATCCTCAGTTGTTTAATATACGTGTTATTCTCGATGGACACCACAATTTATATGAATTTTATACGTTAAAGTCCCCTCAATTAATACCCATGGAGGTAATACAACATTAACAGCCTTGATATAATAAATAGGTTCTTTTCTTTAATTCAGAAATAAATCCTGAAATTCCATTAGTTTCAGTAACTAATTAATAACCTATCGGTTAGCTTTATAAGCTAATGTCTTCATTGAAAATTCAATTATTCAATTTTGGTTAACCCTTTAGTTAACACTCAATCCATCTTGGATCGCATTATAAATCTTAATAATCCTTAACTATATTATAATTAGACTTACGACTAATTTTTATAACCCATTCATATTCATAAAAATAATATTTTATTCAAATAGAATCATAAAATATCCAGACTCAACTTGAGTCCTCCGATCGATCGGCCATCAGGTCCGATCGATCGGTCTGAAACCATGTCCCAGTTAGGACTTGTCCGATCGATCGCACCTGATACGAATTTCAGTTTCAGAACTGATTCGATTTTTCCTCTCCTTCTTCATCCATTTACAACACACAGGACCTCATGTCCTCTTCTCAATATTATTTTGCACATAAAACAACACACTTATTCCAATTAACATCATTCCATCAATTAAATCAATCCATTCACAACTCAATTTAACAAGATAGGGCTGAATCCATAACTATAACAAAACCAAATGAAATCTATACAAAATAGCATCTAAATCACATTAAATTGTTTACACTTGCCTTTAGTTGAAGTTTGGTACAAAAACCCTCTCTTCTTGGCCCAAATTGTAATCAAATCCCACTAATTGAAACCCTTTTTCTAACCCTAATAGCACAAAAACAACCAAAACAAAAATCTCATAAGCTACTAGTAATAGAGACTACTTTTAATCACCTAACAGAACTTAAAAGTTCTGAAACTATTATGGCTCACTTACTTGATAGCTTGAAAGATGAACAACTGAGTTTTTCCCCAAATCCAACTTCAAAAGAACCAAGCAAGCTGATGAAGAAGATGAAAACAAACCAAGTTTCCACTTAATCCACTAGCAAATATCATTTTTCAAACACTTTAATGGAGAAGAAATGAAGAAGAAAGCAAGAAAGAAGAAGAACCTAGGTCTCAGCTGCTGGAACATTCGTATGAATGTTATTTGGGTTCTGTTGAACCTTATAACATGAACATTTTGCATATTAACCCCCTTCATTTAACTTATTTCCATTCTAAGCCAAACCAAAGCTCATTTGACTCATTTCAAGTCAAATGAAAATGTGTGTATTATGAAAGTTGATGAACTCGTCGAAATACACATGATGGCATAAAGTTTCACCGTATCCGACGAAATACGCTAAAACCCGTATTTACAGAAAAGTCCTTATTTTAACCAATTTGAGTCTAAAATCAACTCAGTCAATCCAATCTCTTCTAAATTCATTCCATTAAGCTTAATTCATTCATTTGTAACTAATTCGAATCACTTTGATCATTAATCACATTTAAATCGATTAATCATGCTTATTCTACTTTAATCTCGATTAACTAGAGTTAATCTTGATTAACTCAGAATGGGGTGTAACAAAAAGCCAAGGGTTTTGGATTCAATTTTGACCAGATTCCTTCACTTTTTATTGACCTTGGTAAAAAGCTAAAAACGTATGATTTATGAGACTTAAACTCATGACCTATTCCTTTAGGAATAACTAACCTAACCATTACACCACACAACATCAATATGCAATCACTTAATTGAAAAATACCAAAACTACTTAGATGGAGCAGGGACCCCTCACCCTAGCCATGTGGGTCTTCCCCCTGCTTAGCACGGGTTATTGTGCTAGTCTAATATTATTCCAAAAGTGCCCTCTTTAATTTCTTAACAAAACCCTTTTCCAATGTACTATGATATAAAAAGGGTCCAACGTAATATAATTCATGGGGCCAGATTATAATTCCCAATGGTAATTCATATTAGAGTTTTTTTCATAATATCCAACAGACAGCCCACACACACGGGAAGACAACCCACTCAAGTTGGAAATAAGTCTGCACATGCGGGAAAAAAGCACACACAAGTGGGAAGGGACCCCGCACATGCAGAAAAAGGCGGTCTACCCAAGGTTTGAACCTTGGGCACTGAGCAGCCAAATGAGAACTGTCACTCCTTACCACTCCTGTAAGAAGTCGTTCTCTCATATTAGAGTTTATAATTGTGGGACTCATATCCACATTCACATAAGGTGTTCCACATTGTAATTTTTGTAATTGTGGGACCCATGCTGTCATTCCCAAAGGTGGGCCCCTATTGTAGTTTTTAAAGGTGCATCCCACACTATAATTTCTAAAGATGCACCTCGTGTATGACATAATTTCTAGTGGAACACCCATTTCATTGAGACAAATTGTTTTGATTAAGGTGTTATAATCCACCCATTTTTTAACCCTTTTCTTAGATGTTTCGTATTATTTGTTTGCTTAGAATCTTATTTTCTTTATAGCTCATTAAATAAAATCTACTAATTACTAGTGAATGACTCATGTCACATGTACAATGGAGTTGCTTTAGTTTGCACATCATGCAAGGGATCATTTCACGATGTCATCACATTTTTTTTTTTCTTTTGCTAACCAACGAAGGGGCTGGTACCCTGAGACTTGTGACATAACTCACACATATGAGGTGATGAGAACTCATACATGAGAGGAGAGATAGACACAACTAACACATGTGGATGTCAAGAAAACTCGCACATGCGATGAGAGATAGACACAACTCACACATGTGAGGTGATGAAAAGTCACACATGTGAGGAGACATAAACACAACTCGCACATTTGAGGTGATGGAAACTCACACATGCAAGGAGAATAAACACAACTCACACATGTGAGGTAATAAAAACTCACCAATGCAAAGAGGGAGGAGGCCGGGTTTGAACCCAAGACCTCCCAATTTTAGGTACAGGTTAGACACGTGCCCTACACCTTAAATTTGAACCCTCTTGGAAAAAAATATAAGAGGCCAAGGTATGTGCCTATTCAACATCTGAGCTCAAATAAAGCTTGAGCCCGCACCATATTTTTATCATTTAATTGCTTGATCATTCTTTTAAAATATAGGACTTTTTTATTAATTTAATCGCTTAATATTTGTTAAAATGTGTAACATATCTTTTTGTTATTTATTCGCTTGATTATTCATTTAAAATGTGTAACGTATTGTTTGTTATTTAATAGTTCAATTATTTTCTTATCATTTATAATGGAATTATTATTTGGAGTGCTTTATATGCTAAGATGGGGGCCCCATTGTTAGTCATTAGAAATAACATGGAACATACCTTTAGGAATTAGAACATGGGCCCTCCATTAAAAATTATGTCATCCGTGAGGTCCATCTTTGAAAATTAAAGTGTGAGAGGCAGGCTTGTTTGGCACTTTACTAATATAGTAAAAGTCAAGTAAAGCTTTTATTTTTCATACAAGATGTCACATCAAAAGCATTTTAATTCAAAACTCCCTCCACATTTTTTAAAAAAAAAAGTCAAAAAGTAACTACCTTTATCCACTAAAAAAAAAAAAACTTTACTTTTCCATATAAAAAGTCAAAAAGATTCCATAACAAACAACTAAGAAAAATACCATCACAATCCCTTATATTTTATTCTTTCTTCAAAATTAACTTTACTTCACTTGACTCTATTAGTAGAGTTGTCAAACAGGCCGAAACTGCAATCAGACGCGTACCCACCTTTGAAAGTTAGAACATGGTGCCACGTTTACAAAAATTACACTGTGAAACACTTTATGTGAATGTGAATATGAGTTCTACTTTTATAAACTGTAATATGGATCACCCTTGGGAATTATAATTTATTGTATCTTTTACGACTTATAGTACATGGACCCACCTTTATCTCAAAAGTCAAAAGTCGTGAGTATTGGAGAGGGCTTTGCTAAGAAATTGAAAGGGCGGTTTTAGAATAATAATGAATTTAGTTAAGGCCTTTTTGTTTGTGGGGATTTCTGACGGTATTTCTGGAAACCCCGTCAGAAATTCTTCGTTTGATAGTTGGAATCAAGAGATTTCTTGAATCTTTGGAATTCCCTAAGCAGCAAAAGTGGGAATTCCAAATGCTAGAGGAGGCTCGAGCATCCAAGGATTTCCGATCTTCAAGGGATTTACTCATCTTTCCAGCAAGCTCAACAAAACGCAACGGTCACCTCACCTATGATTTCAATGGATGGGTCACGATAAGGTACAAGAGCATTTTCCCTCTTTTCTATTCTCTCTCCCAACCCATTCATCTTCTTTTGTATCAGTTTGATATGGGTTCTAGTTGTGATATGAGCATTCTTTTAACATGGGTTTTGGGTTTGATCTGGTTCAGAAATTCCTACAAACAACCCATAATATGAGTTTTGGTATTCATGGTAGAATGAGGGGTTGTGGTAGTGACGAGTCGTGTAAAGAGTTGTGTAGATGGCTGGCAGCAGGGATGAAGTTGGAGTAGCCATGGGGGAATTTCGGTGGTGATGGTGGGCAGAGATTTGATGCTGGGCGATAGTGGGGATGTTGGCAATTTGAGGAAAGATGATGGGATGGGCTTAGTAGTAAGGCGATAACAGATTTGTTGCAGGTTGGTGGATAAGGAGATGATGGATTGGGTGTTTTTAAAGCAGATCACATGGCAGGGTTTTCTCTCTTTCTTTTTAGAGATGTTTAGAAGAAGACGGTTAAGACTTAAGATGGAATTGATGAATTTATCCTGGATAGTCAAGCTACTCCTGAAAATAAGAGAGTTTGAAATTTATCCTTTCTTCTTTTTTCCCCTTATATTATTATTAGAGGAATTTACCCAAAAAGTGACCTTAAATGTCCACTAAAAGACAAAAGGCCCCAGTAGTTCATATGATACGAAAGTGGTCTCCTGAGATCACTTTCGTTTTTTATTGAAGTTTTCATTGAGCGACGACCTAGTCGCTAGTTTAAACCTTACAAAACCCCTGGAATCCTATTTTTCCTTTCTTCATCCACATCGTTTTCCCCCTTCTGGCGATTTTGTTGCCTCCTTCTTCCTCAACAGTTTGTAACATGGTCTCAGAGGTTGTTTTTCAACCTGTTTTGGATTGAAGCATCATATTACGTGGAGGTATTCTTTTTGTCGTCTACCCATTGTTTGTTTTTTTTCAAAATAACGATTCTTGTGGGTTTCTTCATCTTTTTTCAATTTCCTTCAACCGATTTCCAATATAGCATCATAAAATAATTAATATTCATGCACTACACGTGGTTGGGCTTTTGAATGATATAGTAGCAGTGTACATAACCCTGTTGGGGATATCAAAAGGATATGTGGTCAGAAGCCATGATTGAATCATGTCATTGCATTTTTCCTATGGTGAATGACTAGAAGAAGTAGATAATGGTGTAGTTGAGCGTGTACCATAAACAAATTAACTTTTTTTTTCTCTCTTAGGCCTTGTTTGGCATCTCTACTCTTTTTTTGGCCGACCATTCAAAATAGAACCATTAAAAAAAGAGACTAGAATAAAAAAAAAAAAAACATGTTTGGTAATGAACGGGGTCTACTTTAAATAGATTGTTTGGTATGCCTTCTATTTGCCTCTTTTTAGAGGGGTATCTTCTGTCATTATATAAAAAATGAACTTATGTACATTTTTCAGATTTTCCAGATTTTCCTTAAGATTCATTAGAGATACAATAGCCTATAGTGAGGTGATTCAAGGTTTCTGAATCGCCCCATTGCCCAGAGAATCCAACAGAATGATGACAATCTTATGACCCAAACAGGAACAGATATTGGTTGTTTCTGGATTTTCTAGCCAGATTTTTTATTTTGATGAATTGGGGAGTACAAATTCTTTAAACCTTGTATTTTAAGTTATCAAACACTTCATTTGTGCTTTGGATTGCAGGCAATTTCTGTGTCTTATGTTTTCTCAGGGTGCATTTGGATGTTCTCAAATGGAAAGTGGTTATAAGGATACCATCATAATTCATCAAAATGTAAAAACCATCCCAAAATCAACAAAAAGCCCAAACCTAGGAAAAGTGCCTAGACCAAATTTCTACCAGAAAAAAAGGCATGCATAGAAGAATAGAGAAAATCTGCTTCCAGGACCAATGCAGGGAAAACAAAAGACCTAATTTCCAAGCGTAATTGTCAAAATCAAACGAAAAACAACAAACAAAGAAAAACCCAAACAAGAAAAAAATAGAAGAAAGTAACCCAAATTCAAGTATGAGGCATGGGGATCAAATTTAAAGAAGGGGGGGGGGGGGGGGGGGGTACCATGGCGTAGAGATTGGTGAAACCGTTGACAAGAGTAGGAGCTTTGGTGAAGCGTTTCTGGAATGCATCACTGAGGTTATGAGCTGGATCAGAGGAGATGATCAGAACCGAAGATCAAACCCTCGAGAGGAGGATCGAAAGGATCGAACTGCAAGTCGTCTTCCCAACACCTCCTTTCCCTCCCACAAAAACCCATTTCAGAGTCTCCTGATCCAAGATGTTCTTCACCGTCCCCTCTGGTAGTCCTTCATCATGTCAGGGTTTTCACAGAGTTGTATTCCCTCTCCTCTTTCTTCTCATCGATCTGGGATCTCTTACCAGCAAACAAGGATTTTTGGTTTTTGCTGGAAAGGATTTTTGTTGGCAATAGATCACCATCTGAGGGTAGTGTTGTCTCAAAAATAACCTTTGCCTCTTCCTTTTGTAAAGCCAGATCCTCTTATTTTCACATGCCCAGAATTGGGCCACTTCATTTTAAGAGGTAAAGCCTCTATTTCTCTAAAGTGGGCAGACGATAGAAATCTGTACCAAACGATCCGCTTTAGACATTTAGACAAGTAGAGTGTGGAAATAAAGATGCCAAACAGGGGCTTAATATTGAAGGAATAAACAAATGATGCCCCCTGATAACACCTGACATCCCCATTTGTGTTTAGAGATCCATTGAAATGCAGCAAATGATGCCCCCATTGAAATTGTACTTTTGAATAATTTTAGACCTCCAACTACAAAATAAAACAATACCAATAGTTGGACCATGAAGTGAGTTGTGAGAAACATGACATCAAGTCTAACATCTTATTCAAGTACGAAACCTAACAAGGATGACAACATAATTTGGTCATCTGAGGATGGTGATTAACTTCCATAATGTCATTTCTGGTAGGTTTTGCGTCGCCTGAATCTGGTGGGACAACTTTAAGAGTATGATTCTCTTCTATAATAACATTAGCATGATCATTGCTCATACTCTTAATAAAAGGTTCTCACATTACTTTCTTATATTTCTCAAGTGCATCCCTTATATAGCAAAAAGAGCAGCATCTCTTTTCTCTTGGAGCATTTCCGGACCCTCTGATACCTTGGTTTGGAACTCCTTTTCCTGCCATAGCCACTTTTAATTGCGTATAAGCCATGGCAGAGGGCTCCTAATTAAAAACTAAAATAAATAATAAATGATTTCCTTTAAACAATTTTTGGACAATGAGAAAAGGATACAGTCAGCTCAACCCATACAAAATGTAGCATGAGTTATATAAATGAATAAACCAATAAGGCATCAAAAGTTGGAATGGTGAAGTGAACTCCCTGAATCTAAGTTTGGTGGACTCCAAAGTCCAAACCTTAATGAAACAAGACTGTTAAATGGAACATATTATTTCCTAATAAGCCTTCAATATCGATGATAACATATCACAATTCCTTTACAATTTGCTCAGCTTCAAGCCTATAAATTAATCGATTGATTCCCTTCAGAGTCCCACCAATTTTCCTACTTCTGTATGCCCCATAAGATGATAATTAAAAAAAGCAAGCATCATTAATAGAAACCCCACAAAAAAAAAAAAAAAAAAAAGCAATGTAAAAAAGGGGAAAAAAAACTAAAAAAATGTCATCCTTTTTTTTAAAAGAAAACATGGTCGTCTCCCCCTCGTCACCACACATATCAAAGAAAACCTGGTTTCTTTGAATCAAGTAGTGCACATGCACATCATAGTGGATCTAATGATTTTTTTAAAACTAAGATTAGCGTCAACGTCACTGCCCAGCCGTTTATGAAGTCTTGCTGAATGGTAGAATAAGCGACGACGTCGTTGCTCCACATAATCTTGAAACATTTGGTCCTATTGAAATGAGTGACAATGTCGTCGCTCCGCAAAATTTTGAGATGCTTGGTCCCATTGAAATGAGCGACGACGTCGACGCTCGTCGAAAAGGGGCAAAAAAAGAGAAAAGTTTGGCGGAAAGACCAGTTTTGTTTCATAAAAACTACTGGGGCCATTTTTTTATTAGTGGCTATTTAAGGTGATTTTTTGGGTAAATTCCTCTTATTATTATTATTTTGCTATGGGATGGAAAATGGGCATTTGGTATGATTCTCTGTCTGATGTTCCCATCCCAAACTCATTATTGATTTGGCATATATATTATAGCTGTATATTCATTATTATTTAGGATGGAATGAATTTATTTTGAATGTTTGTTTTGATGGATTTTTATACATAGAATTTGGTGAAGTTTTTGTTCATAATTTTCATGAGTTATCAATTAGGGAATTTCAAGAATTCAGATTGGATTAGATTCTCAGACAAGAGATGAGTCAAATGGGGAATCAAAATTCGAGATGAATTAACAGCATTATGAATTTCAGTATTCCAAATTCTCCAAATCCCATCGGTCATGATTTCTCCAAATTCTTGCCACCAAACGGCCCTTGGGCTCGTTTGGCAACTCTACTAATAGAGTCAACTAAAATAAAGCCCTCATTTCAAAAAAAAAAAAAGTCACATAAAAAGCACTTTAATTCAAATCTCCTATCATATTTTTTTTAAAGTAAAAAAACAACCCCCTTTCTCTATTAAAAGATAAAAAAGCTACACTTCCCAATACTAAAGGTCAAAAAGATTCCATCACAAACAACTAAGAATAAAATACTATCTTAACTCACTTATATTTTAGGGGAGTTCAAATTTCTCTTCCCACCGCAAAAAAAAAAAAAAAAAAGAAAATGAGTTTTCCTAAACTACCCTTCTCCCCCCCCCCCCCCCCCCCCCCCAAGTCTCCGGCGGACCAGAGGCTATGCAAATCCTCCAATAAGCTGGAAAGGGTGCGTCTGACTGGGTCAATAGCATGTCTTTAGAGTGATAAAAAGAGCACCAACTCTGCATGTAGGAAAGGTTTTCAATGATCCCATAGCCAAGAAGTTGACACTACAGATGTCTACAATTTTGAATGCAATACTTGAAACAGAGAGCAACCATCTGAAGCGGGGTGGAGAACATCACATCTGTACACTTGTGTTTCACTATGCGCATGCTTTAATCGAGCATGAGCAACCATCCCATAGCCGCATGCTGCAGCCCGATCTCTGATGAGTGTTAAATATTGCATATTTTACCCATCATTAGTTCGGGTTTTATCAGCATATCATATGCATATCATTTGCTTTACACAGAGATTTTATCATTCTATCATATTAAACGGATTATCGGATTATCATTCATAAATCCGATCATTTATAGCGCATTTTTATGTAACTTCTCTTGTGTAGGTGGACCCCGCGACTACCCCAACCTTCTAGCTAATGTCCCAAGGCATCAGTACTGTTGAAGAATTCCAAAATAAGATGAGGAGAAGTCATTTTCCAACACAATTGAGTGGTTGGTGTATTGGTCAAAGCTTTGGTTGGTATGAAATAGGTTATGGGTTCAAATCCCAACAATTATATTTTTTTTACATCCAACTCTAACATTTCCACCAAGTTGCAACCAATCAAATGGAAGCAATCCTTGTGAATGAAAATGAGCCAATCAAATGTCTTCAAAGTTTCTATTTTGGCAAGTTAGTCTTTTAGCAATTTTATTTTACCTTATCTATACTTTTAGATTGTAATTAGGAGCTTCTTTGTAACTAATCTAGAGAGAGAGTGTGTAATTGAAGTTCATTAATGAAGATTTGGAGCTCTTTCTTGATGTTTAGTGGCTAAAGCTCTTGGATTAGGCTCTCCTTTTGAAGCTAAGTAATGTGATTAGTTCAATTACATGCATGTTTTAGTTTAAATTTCCTACTTGTGTCTTAATTGATTAGTAGATTTTAGATCTAGTTGTGCTAATCTCTCTCATTTCTCATGCTCTATCTCTACACTTGATGTTCGGATAATCTCAATTGATGCTTTGTAGTTTGATTAAGTTCTCTCACATAGCATGCTCTAGAGCCCTTATCTTTGATCTTTTGTAGCTTGATTTTGATGATTTATTGTTAGGATAGCTAGATGATGATCTATGATCTTAGCCTTTGATTTTCTTTTACTTTAATCTTCATTGCTATATCATCCAATCCAATTAGGCAAGAGATTACTAATTGGATTGTAGATTTGGGAATTGAATTAGAACATGCATTGTTTGAATTAATTACATACTTGGTGGATTTTGGATTGCGTAGTCTATTATTTTTATTGTTGTTAATTTAAATCTTTATTTGATTTGTTATTTTTATTTCTAGATTTTTAGATCTACACTTCACAACACTTGTTTTAAAATCATACACATTTCACACCACATCTTCACCTTAAATCTTCCATTTCCACCACCATTCATCCACTAGTTTAGTGTAGTTTGTTAGATTAGCTTAGACCTTGTTAATTTTATATTTTAGATTGTTAATTAATAGTTTACATTGCATAGTTTAATAGTTTTAATTGTTTACTTCAATTTTCTATATTAGTTATATCTTAGTTCAATTCTCCTTTAATTGGATTCATTGCTTGTTCCATCCTCTCTTCGTGGGATCGATAATCCGGACTCTTGAGTCCTTTACTACTTGACGACACCGTAGTCTTGCGGTTGAGCGTTGCACATTTAAGTGTCGATCAATCTCCCTCCCCGCCGGCGACTGGAAGGGGGGGGGGGAGAAGAAGAGTAGGGGAGGGAAGAGAGGGAAGAGAGGAAGGGAGGAAGGGAGAGAGGGAGAAGAGGGAAAGAAAATAGAAGGGGAGGGAGGAAGAAAGAGGAAGGGGGGAGGGAGACCGGCCGGGGCTCCCTCCCCGCCAGAGACTGGGGGCCGAGATGAGGGAAGAGGGTGGAGAGGGAGGAGGGATAGTTTAGGAAAAATATATATTTTTTGTCTTCTAGTGTGGTGTGGAGAGTAAGATTTGTAGTGCAAATAGAACTCCCCTGTAATTTATTATTTATTTAAAATAATATTTACTTCACTAAATTTCATTAGTAAAGATCTAATCAGGCCTCAGTAAAGAGTAGAAAACAGCCGTTCATAGTATTATATTTGAGGCGCGCACTTTGATTTGACAACAGAAGCCGGCCCAACAATTAATTGTCACACAAGTAAAACCCTATTTTCTAGAAAGCACAAGCAACTCCCGGAATTGACCCGGCTCCCAACGACAAAGTCTGATTCTACGGTGTGTTTAGAATTAAGTAGGAGTGTTCTCTTTCCATCCCCTTCCCCACCCCCCCCACCCCCCAAAGCCACCCCATCCCACCCCACCAAACGAGGCGTCTCTCCTCTTCCCTCACAAGAGAACATCTTCCGCAGAAGAGGCGTCTTGATTCGATCCCCCTTCCTTCTCACACCCTTAAAAACCCTACCAATCCCACTCCCAAAAATACAAAAACACACACACGCACACAAAAATGAAGGCATGTAACATTGAATCATCATCTCTCATTTCTTCTCTTCAACAGCTTAAAACCCTCTGCATCACATTCTCTATTTTATTCGCATATTCCAATTCTTTCACAACCGCTCTCAAGGTTTTTCTTCTCCTTCTAATTCTCTTCAGACTTCTCTCTTTGAGAAATCCTTCTTCTTCTTCATTTTGGTTTTTTTTTTTTTTTTTTTTTTTCATTTACAGGTGGGAGAAAGCTGCGCAACGGACAGTGACTGCGACAGTGGGTTGCATTGCGACGCGTGTGGAAGCTCTCGTGCGAGATGCGTTCTAATCCAGCCGTTGGATCCGAGATCTAAGGTGAGGATGAGCTAATGGGGAGAGATTGATATGATTGATTGAGTGTTTGGAGTTTAGGTTTTTGGATTGGATTTCAGATAGACGGTTTGGATCCAGGTGAAAGGTCTTCCGTTCAACCGATATTCGTGGCTCACCACGCACAATTCGTACGCTATTTCGGGGTCGAAGTCGGGTACCGGATCGGTTCTTGTCTCTCCTACCAACCAGGATGACTCGGTCACCAGCCAGCTCAATGTATGTCTCCTAATCGCTATTTCCCCTTTGAGATTTGATGAATAGAGGCGTAGGCCCCACGAGTAAGTGGGCCAATGCACAGTCGCACAGGCATGGTACACTGCACCCTCCATAGTGGGCCCCAACTGATGACCCATTTAAATTGATAACACTTGTGCCCCCCTTTAATGGATCATCACACACAGGACCCCTTTAATTATGTTTTATTTATTTACATTCATTCGAATGGACTCCACTATTATTGGATCTAGTGCATCTTTTAAAAAGTACAATTGGATGGCCGGTGATGAAGGGATTAGGATGATCCTATGGGGCTAATTTTTTTCGTGCACAGTGTACAGGATCCTCTTAATTACGACTGTCCATTGGGTCAGGTGGGCCCCCTTTACACACTTTGGGTAAGGTGGGCCCTCTTAAGAGATCTCCTTTTCACACAGGATCCTTTACACACGTATCTTTTAAAAGGTGCAACTCGATGGATGTTGATTAAGGGATTGGGATGATCTGATGGGCTCCATAGGCTTAAGAGATTGCTTTTTCCATATTCATGTGGCCCTCGGCCTCAGGTGGGCCTTAGGTGAGGTGCCTATAAAGACAATAATGCCTGACTGAGTAATGGAGGGGAGAGTTTTAATACGATCATCGGTTGTAGCGCCATTACTGTAAATATATATAATAATAGAGTTAGTAGATCGATTCATTAATTAAATCATTGATGGGTGGTGTAATTGAGGGATTCTCTAGTTGCCGCCTTGGATATTTCTTCTGTAGTGGCTATCTGACGTAGTGGTTGTTGGGAATCTCAAAGGACAAAGGGTATGTTGGAACTGTACTCCTAATTGATGTTTTTTTTTTTTTTTTAATGCATTTGTATCAAACAAGGGTCAAATGGGAACAGTGCCACTTGGATCTAATGATCTCCACTGTAGAAAATTAAGGGGGTATGAAAAATGGGCTTTAAAAAAAAGCGGATTGAAATTTAAAAAAGGAAAATATTCAAGTGAGAATTTATATGAGAATTTTTTTACGGAGCCCAACTAGCAATCCATCAAAACCTAGCAACTAATAGGGAACTCGCTTTTATAGTTACTAATCTCAAGGATTGGCACACATCTGAATGGAGTGAACCGTTGGATCGAGGGTTGAATATTTTTTTGAACATGAAGCCATTAAACTTATGGGCCACGGATGAAGGGGTTAGGGGCATAGGTTTGCGGTCAAACTTGATACTTGGGGTGATCTCACATAGATATTTACATCCCCCTTGGTCTCATCCCCATTGTGGACTCCACAAAAAAGTTCTCACTTGAATATTACCATTTGAAAAACCCAGTAGTGGGTTATGTTTGTGTAATGACTATGATATTGTGCAATTGGTTCAGGTTGAACCCGAACCGGAACCTGCATGACCCAACTTGACCAACAGTAAATTTTCTAAATGACCTTGCTTGCTTTGGTTGAGTGGGGTGGTATTGTTTCAAAATTTGATTTTGAAATCCGCATGTAAGTTGGGTTTGGGTTTGGGTTTTTGCTTTAGGTACCCAAATTTGACCTGGATACTGTATCCGGTGCTCCTAGGTGGATGTCTCACACCATGGGAGACAACCTGTAGGGCCCACCTGGGGCCCTCTATGACCGATTCAATTTCTCACACACTACAAATCTCCAGTGGATTAGAGTTGTAATGGAGGGGAGAAGTTTTGGGCCAGAAATGGAGCACACTTTTGTGTAAGACATGAGTTTAGTGTTACCCAATTCAAATGCTCTCAAATGAAGAGAGCTGGGAATTTATTCCCTTAGTAGGGATGTTTTGGAAGGATAAGAGTGGTTTCAGACTTCCCCTAATTCAAGGAAATTTGAGAAAACTCTACTAATAGAGTCAAGGTAAAGCCGTCATTTCTCAAAAAAAAAAAAAGTCTCATTAAAAACACTTTAATTTAAATTTTCCACCATATTTAAAAAAAAAGTTTAAAAAATAGCCCCATTTCTCCACTAAAAGACAAAAAAAAAAAAAAAACTCCACAATCAATACAAAAAGTAAAAAAGATTCCATAATAAACAACTAAAAACAAACTACCATCATAACCCACTTATATTTTATTTTTTTTTCAAAATAATTTTTACTTCACTCAACTCCATTAGTAAAGCTCCCAAAAGTTTTGAATCTTAAAAAAGAAAAAGCCCCGATACAAAGGAAGGCCTATTATGGCCAATTAAGATATCGGTCCACCAAATTCAAAGCAAGGGTTCGACCCATTTAAACTCACTAGAAAAGAGGATCCACGTACCAAAGCTCAATTGATGGCGGAGCCGTCGGAGCCGTTGGAAACTTCACAAAAGCCCAAGTGGGTGCTTATTGACTTGATTTCTTAGATGGATAGTCTGCCATAGCACTAATTGGATTATAAGGCCCAATTAACAGCAGTGCCGCTGAAGCCCACATAATAAAGGGAATGTGTCAATGCACAAATTAAACAATAGCCCATTGGCACCCAATTGTACAATTGATTATTCAAGCTTAACGTACCAAAGTTAATGCCATCTTCAAAACCAATCAAGGATCATCAAGCCCCACCTTCAAAGTTGAATTGGGCAACATTCATCCGAGCTCAAGTGTATGTTAAAAGCCAACCATTCGAAAGCGAAGATGAGGAGCACGGATGTCTACTGTCAATTTTTTTATGTTTTATTTTATTTTCTATATTAATTCACATTTTTAATATTTTATTAAGTCAGCCTTCTATGATCAGAGGTTTTCTTCATTGTATTTTTTTTGTTTTTTTTGGTAACCAGTTTTCTTCATTATTGAAGATGTAATTAACGGTCAGTGAATTTTCACTCTCGGGAGTGTAATGTACCGACAAATTAAGTATAAAACCTCCAATGAAAAAGGAGGGAAATTTGTGTCCAATGAATTTCCATACATTGCTTTATTTATGCATGAATTTGTTGTGAATGCCCATACTTGAAAACCCAAAAGTGTTTAATCTCATGAGGTTACCTTTTAGTTCATCATAGCTGCATAGCCTAAAAGTTGCTCATTCAATTTTCTGAACAGCTGATTTATGTTTTGGATGATCACCAAAGAGCTACGGAAGACTGTTTAAATTTGATCTGTCCGTGAAATCATTAGGACCATTCATTCATGGGATTCCTGGGCCCTATCCCATGCATGCATCAGTCCATCATTTGGATGGTCTGGATCAATGGCATGTACACCAATTCATTGTTAGAGATGGTTCATATGCTGAACCTTTATATTGACACCATATCTTTTTTTTTTTTTTCACATCATAAGATGAGTAATTGTTTTTCTTTTGTTTTTTCTTTCTTGATAACTCTATTTTTTTTTTTCAATTGTCATATTTATTGAATTGCTGTAGTATTGAGAACTCCAATCACTGTTTTACAGAACGGCGTTAGAGGATTGATGCTTGATATGTATGACTTCAACAATGACATTTGGTTGTGTCACTCCTTCGGTGGCCAATGCTTCAATGTGACAGCATTTGTAAGTACATGAAATTTCCATTTCATTATTATAATTACTAAATGCAATCTGATTATGTTATTAAACAGCAACCAGCTATCAATGTCCTGAAAGAAGTTCAAGTATTTCTTGATGCAAATCCTTCGGAGATCATCACTATCTTCATCGAAGACTATGTCACATCTCCCCAAGGCCTAACAAAGGTATTCAATGCGTCTGGACTGACAAAATTCTGGTTCCCAGTATCCAGCATGCCCAAAAATGGGGAAAATTGGCCTGTGATAGATGATATGATTAATAAGAATCAACGTTTGGTGGTGTTCACCTCAAAATCAGCTAAGGAGGCTTCTGAAGGTATCGCGTACCAATGGAGATATGTTGTAGAAAACCAATGTAAGCACTTGTTCTTCCTAATGCATCTGCTAATTTTTGCCAAGGGAGATGAGATCCCAATTCACAAATTTATGGATTTGTGGATGGCACACCACGGACAATGAGCGGAATTCCATTATTTCATTGCAGAGGCATGAATTCTTAATTCCTGAAAGTACCTTAGCATGGCTTATCTTTATTTTTTTTTTATCTTGATATCTAACCTAGCTTGATTAACGGATAATATTATAATCACCTAAGATTGTAATTTTAATCTCATTAAAGATTGGATCTTATCATTATAATGATCATAAAAGAGATGCTTGACCATCAACCACCATCTTTGGACATCTCAGATCTCATTCATTGACAACCAGGTTTTGACATCAACCACCATGTGTGTTTCTCTAACATGTGGTATTAGAGCCCGGGCTCAGATCCAAAATCAAGTCCCAAGTTTTGATCAAATATCTTCCTTGTCTTCTCTACATGGTTCTTCTTTCTCTCTCTCCTGTCCAAGTGTCCTGCACAATGTAAGTAGGGGCGGAATCAGGAAATTTGCTTGGAGGGCCACTATATAAGGAACAGGGGCAGACCCAAGTGGTCACAACCCGTGTAATTCGAGAAACTCTTATAATAATATATTAAAATTTTTTATTTTGTTATTAAACTTTTTCACTTGACCATTGCCCGGACCCAAATAAAAATCCTGGGTCTGCCATTGAGTAAAATGACTGAATGTTAAGCATAGCAGTAGACATAAACTGATATGTTTTTTCTGCTGAGAAAGTTGTCAAGGAAAATTGGTGCCTCCTCTTTCCTCTGCAGTCATCTCTAGACATTCTTTCACCTGTGAGGAAGCAGTAACAATGATTGCCCAGGTATGAGAATAACTAGTCCTCTTGATTTAGAGGAATTATTTGTTTGGTCAGCCCTAACGTTCTTTAGAAGTAGGAAGAACCTAGGTTGCATAATCTGGAAAACATAGGAGCCTGCAGTAGTTGATGCATCCCATGGTGATCAGGAAGGTGATAATTTTACCTTTATGTCTTTGTTCTTGAACATTGTAGAGGGACCATATAATTTATGGATTCATGTTTCTTAAGATTACTGGGGAGATCTGGAAGACTCACTTACTCAGCACTGCATAGAGAAATCGCTCCCATGGAGCAAGGGGATCAGTTTGTTGAACAATAAATTGGTCTAAAACTGCTGACTAAAACTACTGACTGCAACTTGCCACTAGTTGCCACAAAATAGGAGAATAAAAAAAAAAAGACATTGAAAATGGAAACCATTTGGTGTTTTTGTTCGGCTTTGTCCGGATTGTGAATTGCTACACTAGCCATAAGGAAGAAGTTCTAACCTCTCCTAGAGTCTACAATTATATTTGGGGAGAAGCAAATCAAAGTGCTAAAATAGCCAATCAGAATTTGGCAGTTCTTTCTGGAAGATCTACACTAGCCATAGACTCTAGGAAGTTTGCAGAATCGACAAAGCTTTTATTTAGTGCAAAGAAAAATAATTTGAAATGTTCACGATGACATGTGAGAGGATCATGTTTGGACTTGCATCCACAAATACAACGAAAATAGTGGGTAGCATGTGCTCATAGGTCGAATGAAGGGAAATTTAATTCTTCTACAATACATTCTACCCTAAGTGGCTCTTCATCAGACACAGGTGACCATGCGGTTCAAGAACTTATCCCGTAGGCAATTGCACTTAGGGCTTCATGCAAGAAAGGCTTTGACGTAGGAATCAGGTACATCTACATCTATCTCTGTCCATATATTTGTGAACAAAGTACTGATTCTGATGCACCAATGAAGCATGGTATCTACAAGACTGATTCCCTCTGGAAAAGTACTTGTACATTAGTTCTTCTCAATCTACCTTACACATATCCCCTCTTTAAAACCTTTGAAAGGGGTATTCATATAATTGTACATTGTAAACATTAATATAAATACAGGTCACTCCCTCAAACAGGGTATTGCAGATTTTATGCCAATTCTGAGATTGTCATGGCATTAGTACTTTAGGCGTAAGGTTTTAGGATTTTTTTTCCCTTTTGAAGAAGTTTGGCTCCTCAACATCGGCTACAACTATGAGTCGATTTATTCGTGAGTAACCAACTTCTAGGACTTTCTTTTTTCATGTTCAATATTTCTTTTGTCGGGATTGCCTCTGCTCATCTACTGTTGTTGTCATCTTCAGCCTTGTGTCAATCTCGAAGTCTCCTAGGGATTGAGTCGATTAAGAGGTCTTTGTTTCATAGGATTGCTGCTTGGGACAGATGCATCAAAATCCCAATGTCTTTGCGAAGCAGCCTCCAACAGAACCTTCGCATTTCTTTGTTGATTATAAAAACAGAGTTTGATTCCAAAGTTCGGCAGAGACCCAAAGATCTCAATTTCCTGAGATCCTTGCAGAGTTTAGCTATGGAAAAGCACTTTGAGCACAAATCCCTTCAATTAGGCACAAATAGAGAGAGACAGAGAAGATGACTAGGGCAAATCAAAATTGAGAAAAGGTACTAGCAACACCGACCTATTGTTCTAGGGTATTTTGGCACAAATCGAAAGAGGAAAAGAATATGACCAGGGACTGTTCGGACTTCGGAGGATCAAGATCGAGAAACGGACCCTTTGAGCAGCAGCACTGACTAGATCATTTGGAGGATGAGATAAACAGATTTCAGCCCAGGACATGTGGTCCCCATTTGTGAAAAGTATACCATTAAGAAAATGAAGCTGGAAGATTTCAGCTTAAATTTGAAATTGATGAATATATCTTTTTAGGGCGATAAATCCATTCATGAAGAAATTTTAGAAATTACGTGTTCATAGAATTCACTGTGTTCATTTCAATATAGTCATCTCTACTTACACAAGGGAGAATGAGATAAACAGATCCTTATCTAACCATAAATCTAATTTAAATTTATGTAGTCATTCAAACCTAGTAATTTAAAATTATTCAAAATTCTAATTCAAAATGTTTAAACAAATCTTATCCTTTACAAAGATGGCCAACTCTTATCATGTAACCCACTAGGTATCATTCAATCTACTCTCTCAAATCCATATATTCTCATTTCATTAAGAAAAGCCAAAATAAGTTTTACTTTCTATCTTGTCTATAGTTTTGCTTTCTATCGTTCTCTGTTGCCACCCAACAAGCCCTACATTCTTTATCTCCTATTTCCCACCTAAGTTTTTGATGGCCATGCTATTCGTGGCTATTCCTAAGTGGAAAGAAGCAATGATTGTTGAAATGAATGCCTTGTAAAAGAGAAGAACCTAGGATTTAGTTGAGCTACCTGAAGGAAAACATATTGTTGGGTACTTAACCATTCAGATTATGAATGGTTTGGAGTAACCATTGCAGATGTTATCTATCGTATTTCGTGTTATATAGAGAGTCAATACTAGGTTAGCAGAGATGAGAATGTTGAGATGGACATGTGACATAATTGCAAAAGATGGATACTGAAATAAACGCATTTGGGCATATACATAGCTATCAATTCTATTTCATTTTGGCCCTGTAGTGGAACGTTCCTGCGTACCAATCAATTTTGGTGTTCCGCTTCAAAAAAGATGTGAATGAAAAATGGAAAAAGAAAAAAAAAGACCTAATATTGGAAAAAAAGTTAATATTCTAAAATATCTCTAAAAATGCATGCTTACATCATTTTCTATTAGAGAGATATTTGGCTAGGGCTTTATTTCATATTAGAGTGACATTTAGCTAGGGCCCATAATATATTAGAGTGAAATTTGTCTAGGGTCAATTTTGTATTAGAGTGAAGCCCCCTCATAGTAGAGTGAAATTTGGCTATGGCCTAATTTCTATTAGAGTGAAATATGGCTAGGGCCCATTTCTTATTTAAGTGAAATTTTGTGAGGGCCTATTTCCCATTAGAGTGAATTTTGGCTAGGGCCCTGGGACATTATTTTAGGAGGCCACATTTAGATTTCTAATCAAATGACTTGCTTGAAATAAAAAGAGCCCTTCATAAAAGTGCATTCTTCCCCTGCGGTCAAGAAAAGAGAAAAAAGAAAAGAGAGAGAGAGAGAGAGAGAGAGAGAGAGAGAGAGAGAGAGAGAGAGAGAGGATGGAAATAAAAAAAAGGGTGGGAATTGATGTAGCAGCCAGGTATGTTGTACCCTAAACCCTCCTCATTGACACATGGATTTGTTCTCTCCTATCAAGAAACTGATACCTATGAACATTTTACGAGCTAATAACCCTCTTGATTTTAATGTAAATTTTCAAAAGGATTATGGATGTCCTTTCTCTGATCCTACATTATATCATTGAATTGTTGGAAATTTGATATATCTCACTATGACATGGCCTCATACTGCCAAGTCATTCATATTGTTGTGAGTCAATTTGTTTCAAATCCCTGCATCCCTCATATTTACATTGTACTAATTAGTATGGGCTTTTAAATTCCTTATCATCCCCATTACAATCGATCAGCTATATGTATGCCATTTGTGGTCAGATGTTTTGACATAAGACAATTTACTACTGGATGGTGTATGTTCCTAAGCATTTCGCTTAGTTCATGGAAGTAAAAAATGTTCAAAATCCTCTGTTGAATAGAATATAGATCCGTGTCCTTTGCCTTATGTGGATATTTTTACCTCAATGTTTCCAAAAAGATTTTCATCTCTTACAACTCAACACCCCTCTCAATGCTTGTAATATATATGCCATCTAGATTGTTTAAAATCCACTTTTTTTATTAACACACAAAACACAAAGCTCTACTATCACTTTATTCTGCAATATCTCTTCAAATGCCTTCTTTAACTTCCTTATGTATCATCAACTGTTTACAAAGTCCGAACTAAGTCCGCCATGATTTCCTTGTGGGAGAATTGATATTAAATGATTCTCCACATCAATTTGAGGTAGTGTACAGAGACACCTTATCCATTGCACATGATGACTATCAGGAACAATGAAGATTACACCCCATTATTCACACTTCCAATGTACAATAATTGTATCATGCCAAAGTGATAACTATAGATTGTGTAGATAAACAGTTAGACTGCAATCATCTCATTAGAGATCATATCTTAGATTGTGACCATCCGTATCGAAGGGATTGTACTAGCTCCTCTATTACCTACAAATAAAGTACATGGTCATCCTCACAATCAGGCACACTTTTCCATCTCATTTATTCTCTGCTTTCTTATTATGTTGGTATTAGTTTAGGGTTTATAAGAAGTACCATACTCCTTTGAGGACCACAAATTTATTGAGTCATCCCTATCATAGCTTATATGGACATATCTCTTATATATATGATTTAGATTGATTTCAGGAGATGATCGTAACTGGTAAGCACCAAGCAACCTAGAAATAAGCTACTTAATATGCACACAATTTAAACTCGCAAGCGCACAAGATCACTATGTAGTATAATGAATTGTAAGTACGAGGTCAATCCCACGAAAACTTGTGATAAAACAATGTCAAAATTAAGTAAAAATTCAGAATATTAAATGGATGAAAAAGATGATTGAATGCTGATTGAATGAATGAAATTACTAAAAACAGTAAATTAAACTATTAAAATAAATCAAAAGCTTAATGGAAAGCAACCTAACACATAAAACTACTACTAGGATTGAAAACAATGATAATGAATGAACTAGGGTTTCATCTACTCCCTTAACCGATCCTATGCATGTCCCTTATTACCCTTTAATAAAAAATCAGAATTTATTAGTGACATCTATCAACCTAGACCATAGCATATGGGTCTAGATTACTATTCCCATAAACCTAATTCATGAGTGGCATACTACATGAATTGTTTATTATGATGCAAAAATTAAGCATGGCATATGTCCTAGTCAAAACATACAGAATGCATAAAACAATGGGAATGATAAATGCATGAGTCTAAGCATGGCATATACTTAGATTATTCATGGTTCTAAACCCTAGATGCTTAACATTAAGATCAATCAAAATTAAGTTAGCTACTCTTAAATTTAACTGAACATGGCATGGTTGGCATGGCATATACACAACTCATCAATTAAAAGCATGGTTTAGAAACTCAACTAATAAAACTGAATTCTTAATTAAAGAATGCCAAAAGAGACTACATAAAATTAGGCTAGGGTTTCAATTACACCCTAGCCCTAAAAAGTTTAGCTACTCATGTTTGTAATGGAAAATAACATAGAAACGAAAGTCATAAGAAAAACTCTAGAAGTTTGAAGAAGAAGAAGAATTCGGCCAGCAGCTTGTTCCACGTTTTCCTCCTCCAAAAGCTCTCCAAGATGGTTGTACGGCAGCTAGGATTGTGGTGACGATGGGTGCTGGTCGTCCACCCCTTGTATCCCCTTATATACGTTTTGCAATGGCTTCTTTAGTAAATAGTTCCCTTGTATGGTTAGGTTTCCATCTTGCTTTACAATTAGGCTTCCTAATTAGAATGAAATAGGAGTCTTCTTTCTTGATTAGCAAGACTTTCTAAATCTGGTCCCACTTGTATCTTCTAGAACGTTCCTCACATGGACCCACAAATCTGAGAATTAATTGTAAGAGATTAAATCTGAACGTTTTATAATAAAAGTGGGCCCATATGATACGTGCACAATGAGTGTGGGACCCCCTTTGGACTTCTAACTTGGCTTGAATTCTTGCTCTAAACTTTCCTTATTTTTCTCCTTTGTGGGCCCCCTTTTGGGCGTGTAACACACTTGGGAATGTCTTGTTTTCCTTCTTTGTTTCACTTTCCTTTCTTGATTGAGCTTTCTTGTTCTCCAATTTTTTCTTCTAATTTGAATTTTAAGTTCCCAAAGAATTCGAAAGTAGTCTTGAAATCTGAAGCAGCTTGTTGGGACCCACCATAGCCCTTCTTAGTGATTCACGCCCATCATTCTTCATAAGTTCTTCTCTTTTAGCTCCTTTTGACCTTTTCATAAAATTAACAAAAACTATGTAAAATCAAATAAAACAACTATGAACTAGCACAAGATAAACCAAATATCAGGGATCAAATTGTAAACAATTAAGCACTTATCAAATTCCCCCAAACTTACCTTTTGCTAGTCCTCGAGCAAAACAATAAAATAAACAAGTAAGAAATTTGAACACTAAAGTATGAAACCTATCCTTCCACCATTAGTCACAGAGATTTCTGTTCAATACATGATTCAAAGAAGCAAGAGTCTCAACCAGTTCTAAAGATTACCCAAATAATAAGTTAGCTCACATCCACATGCTCAAGGGTCGTGTGTAAAACAATACTGACTTAACTTTCAGTTTAGGCTTTCAGACAACCAAACAATCATTTGCATATTAGTTTAACTTCAATCCTTACCATGGATACTCTCACAATAAAACACTCAATAATTGGCTAAGAGTGAGCAGACAATGATCTCATGAAAGATACCACATGCTTGAAGTGAAATCATACACCATAGGCTCCCATTCCATCTCATCTCCACACTGGGACTACACTTCACCTAGAATCAATTAGGGCTTTTACACATGGGTTATCATGGGGCTAGGGTGAAGGGTTAAGAATGAGAGGAAATGGATACCAATATCTAAGGAATTTGCATAGAATCACACTTCTAGTTCCTTTATACACTTCTGATTTTGGCGGCTAAGGCTTGCATTTTGAATTTTTATTGAGTCACACGTGTACCCTCCTTTATTTTTTTTTCTTTTCTTTTTTTCTCTTTTTTTTTTTTTCCTTTTTTTTTAATAAAACTGAAACTATGGAGTGGCAGGGTAACGGCAACCTTTCTTTTATTTTCTTTTTCTCGAGCCTTGCACACATTTTGTAGTGAATCTTGAATTCATCTTTATACTTCCTTAGATAAGGTAAGGCTATACATACAGTAAGGTAACTCCCCCAAACTTAGGGGTTGGTATGGGTGCAAGAAATGGCTTAATTAAGGCTCAACATGGATAACTAGTGATAAACGTCAAAGGGAATGGGTAGAAAAGCACAAACATGGTCTAAAATCATCTCCTATGGTTCATGTAGTCGAAATATGCCTCAATCGGATAAAAATGAGAGTTTTAACATGTTATTCCATATAAAATTCAGAACATGTGATCAAAGATTGATAATGAAATCAACTGCGTCATATAGATCAAGAAATGAATGATCATATCACTCAGCATACAAATCATCATTTCTCATTATTGTGGTAGGAAGGAACTATGACTCAAAGAAAAACAAATATTTTTGTGATTTTCGATTTTTTTTTTTTTTTTTTTGGACTATAATGACTCTATCCTAACTAAGACTCTTCCCCCAAACTGAAATTAAACATTGTCCCCAATGTTGTAAAATAAAGTAAGAAGGAAACAGTAAAAACATAACAGAAAAGTAATTAGAAAGACAAGGAAAAGGGTAAAAGAATTCAGCGAGTACATCGCCAACTCTGAATCACCATCCTCAACTTTTCCTTGCAAAGATCTGGGCTACCTCCCAGTCCCAGTAGTGCTTGCTTTTTAGTCGTCAGCCGGACTGGGCGTCTCTATCAAGCTGGAGGGGAATCTGTTAATTTAAGCACATCCACATCCTTGTCAAAATTCTGCTCCCAATAGGGCTTGAGCTTATGTCTATTGACTTTGAACTTGTTACCATTCTTTGGATTATAGATCTCAATAGCCCCATGCTCAAATACCTCAAACGTCTTCCTCACTAGCTGCTTATCATGGAACACTTTAGTCCTTTCTTTATATAGCTTGGCATTCTCATATGCTTCATATCGTAGCTCCTCAATCTCATTCAGCTATAACTTCCTCTTCTCACCTGCCTCCCGAATAGGCATACATGGTAAGGTCTCATGCTCTAGCAAATAGGTATACTTGAGATGGTCAGGTAATTGCTTCAATTCTAACTATGGTGCTTTTATCACAGAAGGAACAGGTTGCTTCGTGGAAGAACCAAGAATTTCATAAGAGTTAGAATATTTGCTTGGAATGGAGGCGAGTACTTCTAGTTGATTTGCAATCTCCATAAGTGTTGCCTCAAGTTCATCACTATCTCGCACGATTTCAGATTTGATGAGGCCTTGCTGAATGCATGTGTCCAACTCCTCTTTGCACCCATGTTCTCTTGGAAACACCTCTCCTATAGCCTGCTCAATCACCTCGATCTGAAAGCAATCTTCATCTCTTGGCATTTTCATAGCTTCAAACACTGTTTTTTTTTTTTTTTGCTATTAAAGGATGCTTTTATTGAAAGGTAAAGGTTACAATAACGAGGGGAGTCCCCTCTTGCTCATAGCAGAAACTAGAAATAAAGCTAGAGGAAAGATGACAGAAGAAAAAAAAATGAAGTTCCCAAAATCGGTCTCTCTTGCCCGAGTGTCCCTAGAGTGCAATCATGTGGAGGAGACATCATCAGCAGGGATGAATTCACCATTACCCACCTGGGGACTACTTGTTATTGATGTGGTAATACTTCCCACTGCAACGGAAGAGTTTCCAGTCTCGCCATTGTGATTGAAGAAAGCTTGTGTGTATTCAGACGCCCACTTTTTATCCTCATTGAGAGCTTCTCTGATGTGAGAAGGAAGAGAAACTTGGCTGGCAGGGTCTTCAAGGATAACAAATTTTGCAAGCGTGTCTGCCACTGAGTTTGTTGTCCTTTTGCAGTAGTGGATGGACCACGCTCTGAGTGAAGACAAAAGATTCATTGTGTCCTGCCACAGAGGCATGAGATCCCAGGCTAAATTAGTTGATTGTTGGATTGTGGAGATGATAACAAGACAATCTCCTTCAATTTGAATGTTTGGTGCATCCAGTTCCTTCACATGAAAAAATGAGGTATTTTAGAATACCTCTCCTTCATCTTCCCTCACCACCATCTACAAACATTTGATCCCACAACCACATGATTACACAACTGCACTCTAACCATGTGAACTGAGGGGGAGTTGGTATAGCTTCAAACACTTTGAACTCAATCGTTTGCCCATCGACCTTCATTTCAATTGTGCCTTTCTATACATCTATCTTGGAACCCGCGGTGGTCATGAAAGGTCGGCCAAGTATAGTAGAAAGGTGGTGAGGCAGTGATACACTGTCCATGTCCAGTACCACAAAGTCAGCAGGTAATATGAATTCTCCTTCCTTCACCAAAATGTCCTCCAGAATGCCCATTGGGTGCTCCACACACCTGTCCGCCAATTGTAATGTAATAGAAGTTGGTTTAAGCCATGGATAAAAATATCGGTATCGGCGGGCGTATCGGCCCGCCGCCAAACCGATACGAAGCGGGCGATACGTAGCGTATCGGGGATACGTATCGGCGTAGCGGTGCGATTTGAAAAAATCGCCCAAAAAATCTGAAAAAATTCCAGAAAATCCAGAAAATTGTAAAATGAAAGAATATGTGGTTCTTTTGCAAAAGTAAGTAAGAAAAGGGGGCGTATCGGTGCCCTCAATATATGAAGTCCTGTATCGCTGTATAAATAGAAAATAATAGTAATGATTAGTTTTTTCACATGTATTCATGTTTCTTAGTGATAGTAATTTAGAAAGTAATGGAAAACTCATAAAAAAAAAATAGAACATGAAATAAAGGCATAAGACTTTAGGTCATTAGTCATTACTCATTACTCATTATTAAACAATTGAACATTGAACAATCAAATATAAATACTTCAACATTCAAGGTTCAAATTCAATCAAGTGAATGAACTATGAAGTGATCAACAATCAACATTCAACACCAATTTAGAAATGAGTCAAATGATAGAGTAGAGAGTTAGTGAAGGAAATAGGATTAAGAATACCTTAATCACCACCAAAAGGAATGTCTACCAAGATTCAAGGCGCCATGGTTATCCTCATCCTCATCAGTGTTTTCATTTCTATTGGCACCATATTGAATTTGATATTGATGAGCATTGGCATCCACAAATCCAAAGAAAGCAGTCGGATCATCATAGGAAATTGGAGGAGGTGGAGGTGGATATCTACCATGTTGTGTTTCACCATAGTCACCATATGAGTAGGGCCCTGAAGTTGAAGACTGTTCTTGTTCTTGTACTTGACCATGTGGAAAATAATGTGAGGATCCTTGTCCACTGTAACTAGGGTTCCACGAATCAATCCATGATGCCGCTTGTTGTCTTCCAACATCTCCACCCATATTTCCTTGCCCATTACCATCTCCAACCCCAGGTGGTGAGTCTCTTCGGCGCCGTTGATAACCACGGCTTGGATCAAATCTTCCAGATGGTAACTCCTGTACTTCCTCTACAGGAACAACATCATCTTCATCATGTTGGTAGTATTCACTAGTTCCACCTGTCCCACTGTTTCCTCCTACATCTCCTCCACCATGGCTACTCGAAGAGACAGTGGTGGAACTAGCTTTCTCAGAAGATCCAATACGAGCAGGTTCTTTTCCACTCCTAGACCTACTGGACCTGGTACTAGTACCTTCTCCTTGAGGTGGCTGGCCTTCTGCAGGTGCCTCACCCATATCCTCATCTATCAATTCTTGAATCGTTCCTTGAAACCCCGGATCTGAATCTAGCAGTGGATCCTCTATCTCGGCTAGCCATGGGAGTAAGGGATCGTTATCTCTGAATATGTTATCCAAATTAATAGGACAATAAGCAGGATCATCCCTTGCTTTTCTCTCCCTAGTTCTGTTTCTCAACTTCAAATTGTAATGACAGTATACAAGCTTGTTGAGTTTTTGCATGGTAAGCCGATTCCTGGCCTTCGTGTGGATCAAAGAGAAAGTGCTCCAATTTCTTTCACAGTTGGAAGATAGTTGTAGTTTGACTAAGGATGCGAACAGCCGCTCTCCTTAGATGTGGAGCACTCTCTCCATAATTCATCCACCAATCAGCTGAAATGCAAAAATTAAATAAAAAGTTAGATATTCGTAACGCTCAAATCATTCTAATCAATTAAGATAAATAGATCAAGACTATTGGGTGAGGTCTTTTGTTCATAATCATACCAGGTGGCATCCTTCCAATCGATCGTATCACAAGAGGGTCAGCAAAAGTTCCTCTCCTTTGTGTATACATAGATATCTATAATGTGAAAATTGAAAATAAGTCAGTAAACCCATACAGGCATACAGCATGTATGGCAATTGGCAGTTGGCACTTGGCACTTGGCAGCATAATTAAATTCTCTTGAGTCTTAAGTAACCACCAACCAGTAACCACCCACTCACCTCTTGTATGGCATCAACTTGATCATCTGGGCTTAACAATCTCTTCAATACCTCCCGTAATCCTACCCGCAAGTCCGTATCTATTGCTTCGGTGTGTAGTTCGGCATTTTGGTAATAGAATTCGGGATTCAAAAAATAACCTACATTAAAAATATGTAGAATGTACAGTGAGCAAACAATGTAATAAATACATTAGACTTAGGAAAACAAAAGAGTATCAACTATCAAAGATATATATTAATTACCTGCAGCATGCAATGGATGGTGCAACTGATCGTTCCAACGGGCATCAATAATGTCTATATATTTCTGGTGATATCTAACATTTTCCATTATGGCTCGCTTTGCCCGATCCATTGCTTCATATATAAAGCCCATTGTCGGCTTGTCATCACCATCTACAAGACGCAACACTTTAACTAAAGGCTCAAAAACCTTTAATACTTTCTTTACTTTCTTCCAAAATTTATTGTCCCTCATCAGGTTTGGGACTTCAAACTCCGGACCATGAGTTGCATTGCCCCATTTCGAACGAAGCCATTCTTCCGATGCAAACATCTGAATCAGCTCTGTTCTAAACCTTACAATGCTTTCCATAGCCAGGAAATGGGTCGCAAACCTAGTTATTCCTGGACGCAGCAAGGCATGGTTATTTGTGTATGTTTTCATCAAGTTTAACACCCATGAATGATCATATATAAATCTTGTAATTCCTCTACATGCCTTGATCAATGAAGCCACTGTTGTCTTTCTTCCAATCTCTTCCAACATGAGATCTATGCAAGGTGCTGCACATGGGGTCCAGAATAAATGTTCCCTCTTGTCCATCAACATCTTACCAGCTGCCTTGAATTGGCACCATTATCTGTAACAATTTGTACAACATGCTCCTCTCCCACACTCTCTACAATTTTATCCATAAGAGTGTATATATATACGGCTGTCCGTCTATGTTCAGTTGCATCAATGGACTTCACAAAAACGGTCCCTGCAACTGAATACACCAAAAAGTTTATTAATTGTGTTTGAGTGCCGCTGGTCCACCCGTCACACATGATAGTAACACCATTCTGTTGCCACATGGGCCTAAACTTTTCCACCCATGCTTTTATTTCTCTATATTCTTCTTCAAGGTATTTAGTGCCCACATCATATACGGAGGGCGCCTGTATACCCCGCCCAGCTTCGGCGGCAACATCAAGAATAGTCTGAAAATATGGGGAATCCACTGCTGTAGGTGGTATGTTCTTGTAATTAGCCATTTTGCGGTAGCTTTGGCTAACCTATCTTGCAGCCTTCATTACCCCCTTCACAACACTCGATATTTTTGGTTGTTTAGCACCCTCTTTTCTATGTGCTAGAGGATCAAGAGGAGGAGGAACTGCTCTTCTAGTAGAGATAACTTCTACATCAACATCCCGTTCCCGGGTGCTAAATGCCCTACGCATAGCCCCCCCAATGCCCTTGCCCCTGCTTGGCACAGCAGATGATGAGCCCCCTGCATCATAAAATTTGCTTCCAGCAAATGCACGACGTTCATATTCTTCTTGTTGACTCATGATGGACTCTCGACGTGCAGCCTCCATCTGTGCATCTTCCTCCTCATCAAAGTATTCATCCCCAAATACTTCATAACGGGCAGCATCAACTTCTTGCCGCCTCTTTTCTTTTATCTCTACTTTTCTAGCTTTGTTCAGCCAGCAACATTACCAGAAACATGGCCCAAGTGGTGCTTGAATCTTGTAATGCCCCCATGGATCACTTTCCCACAAAACTTGCATTTGATTTTCAACCTGTTATTATCAACTGCCTCACCAAAGCTCCATGCGGGATCAATATCACGAGGCATTTTAACTTTTCAATAGAAGACTGAATACCTGGCTATCAATAATTAAATATGGACAAGTAGTATGTTAAAAATTAAAAAAACAAAGAATTAAAAAATATAAAAAGTAAAAACACAAGCAATATATGTTGGAATGATCTATGGAATGCATCTCCAAGTGGTTTCATGGGTTGTCCATGAGTATTCACATTTTTTTTTTCAAAAAATAAATAAATCCGAAAATAAAAAATAGAGAACAATAAGAAAACAATCAAAATGTGATGGATTGATCTATGGGAAACATAGATCTATCATTTAGAATGCATCTCCAAGTGGTTTCAAGGGTTGTCCATGAGTATTCACATTTTTTTTTTCAAAAAATAAATAAATCCGAAAATAAAAAATAGAGAAAAATAAGAAAACATTCAAAATGTGATGGATTGATCTATGGGAAACATAGATCTATCATTTAGAATGCATCTCCAAGTGGTTTCATGGGTTGTCCATGAGTATTCACATTTTTTTTTTCAAAAAATAAATAAATCCGAAAATAAAAAATAGAGAAAAATTAAAAAAATGTGTAAATCATCAAAGGAAAACATAGATCTAACAATATTACAAGGTTTCACAAGCATTTATAGTAGTTAGAGAGAGATTCAATTGATGATCTCAAAAGTCAACTACAAAATATCTAAAAGAAAAAAAACCTACTTTACCTTGAACCTTCAACCTTGGAAGCTTGAATCTTGTAGTTATTTCACTTATTTCTCCTTTCTTTGATGTTTGTTGTAGTGGATCTTGTATTCTTGTGGTAAAATGACTAAAATCTTGATTTAAAGTTTAGGGCACTTCAATGGTTTTTCTCATACTCACACTGACAATAGAAAGATGAGTGAAAGAGAGAAGTGAGTGAAAAGTAGTAAGAAATGTTGAAATGGGTCGGATGGGGGGTTTTTAAAACCCCCGGTACGTATCGGCCGATACGATACGTATCGGCATGTATCGGCCGATACGATATAGTATCGGCCGATACAGAGCGATACACGATAAAATGGTTTTATCGTGTCGCTGTCGGCCGATACGAAGCATATTTGTATCCTTGGTTTAAGCTCCCCCAAACCCAAATACTCATATACTGAAAATGGCAGCAAATTGATACTAGAACCCAAGTCTAGTAAGGCTCTCTCAAATGTATGATCTCCTATCTTGCAAGGTATAGTAAAGCTCCCAGAGTCCTTCAATTTTGGAGGAAGCTTTCTTGAAAGAACTGCATTGACTTCCTCGATTAACTTAACCTCTTCATGATCTCTGTTTCTTCTCTTGTCTGTGCATAGCTCCTTGATAAACTTTGCATAAGAGGGTATCTGCTTGATAGCATCAATCAATGGAATGTTAATCTCTACCTTCCTTAGTGTCTCGAAGATGTCCTGCGTGAACTGACTCTTCTCCTGTCTCAGCCTCTGAGGGTAAGGTGGAACTTGCTTATACACTCTCTCTGGCTCTTTGGAGGCCGTGACCTGAATAGGAGTGGCCACAGTGTTTATGCTCTTTTTGTCACTCTCCTGGTTCACATTAGTCCCATTTTGCCTTGCACTGTCCCTGTTAATGTGTTAATGATGCTGCTGCTCCAAGCCCAGATTCGCAGGCCCATTTAGGCCCAGGCCCATACTTTGTTCTTATCATTAGTCACAGTCACAGCCACATGTACATACTAATTTAGTTAGCTAATTATTAGGATCTAGATTTGCTTAATGGATTGTAATCAGGGCTTTCAGCCCCTATATATATGACATACAAACGACCCTCAAAGGGATCGAATCCTATTCATTCTCTCACATTCACATGGTATCAAAGCCAATCTGTGATCATCTGTGATCATCATCTTCAATCAGATCTGCTCCGATCATCCCTGATCATCTCAGATCAGGCGTGGCCCACCTGTGATCAGGCGTGGCCCATTTCAGCAGACTTCTCCAAAGTGGTCGACCAGATATTCTCTTATTTGTGAAGATTTTTACAAGATTTATTGATCATCCGAAGTGGGCCTTCTACCTGTTTTTGTATCAACTAAAATTGTTGGGTTGGTTTTCAATCTCGGCCGGTCAAAATCCTGGATCTGGATTTGTTTTGGTCGAAACCACTTCCATAGCTGCGTCATTATTCTGCTCAATCATCCCTTCTCCCTGATCTATCCAAAGATCATCAGGTGGGGGCCCAGACTTCCTGTTTGCTCCCAGACGGCCTGGACGAGTTTACTGTTTGGAGTTTTTTTTTTCCGAAATCTGTCATTTCGGCTCACAGACAAGGTCATCTCTCTCTTTGCTTATTGTCAGGCTTATTCTCTGTGGATCTTCTCTGTGTTTGAGGTAATTTGCCAGTTTTTATTCTGTGGATCTCAATTGTAGTTTGGAATTGTCTGTATTTCTGCTGGTTCACCTCTATCATTATACATGGAAAAATCTGAAATCACATTAATCAAGTTTAATGGCAAGAATTATCCCTCATGGGCTTTTCAATTTGAACTTTATCTAGAGGGGTAAAGAATTATGGGGGCCATATCTCTGGCACTGATCCAAAGCCCACAGAGGATGAAAAAAAAATTCTGTCATGGAACACAAAAAGATGCTAAGGTCAAGACCTGGATTCCTCGGTTCCATGGAACCACAATTCTTCATGAATTTGAAACCTTACAAATCTGCCAAGATATGTGGGAATATCTGAAAACAGTATATCATCAGGGGAATTCTGCTTGACAGTATCAGTTAGAATTCGAAATTGCGAATTATATGCAAGGGACTTTCTTCCATTCAGGAGTATTATTTCGGGTTTTCAGAATTTGTGGACAGAGCTAAATGAAATTAAATATGCCAATATTTCTGCTCAGGCCCTTCCCGAATTACAAGTCATACTAGAAACTAGTCATCGGGATCAATTTCTTATGAAATTAAGGCCTCAGTAATGAATCAGTCAGATCAAATCTCATGAGTAGGGTCCCTTCCTCCTTCTCTGGATGCCTGTCTTAATGAATTATTGCGAGAGGAACAGAGACAAATTGACGCAATCTGAGGTGCTTCAACAAAACAGGACGGGTACTATGGAGGTTGCCTATAGTGTACCCACCTGTCAACACCAACCTCCTCTGTCAGTGTTGGTTATTCTTCAAGGGGAAACAGCCGAACAGAGATCTGAGTAAAGTACAGTGCTTCAAGTGTCAAACTTTTCGGCCATTTGCAAATCAGTGCAAGCAGCGGATCTGCAATTATTGCAAGGCATCTGGACATTCGATCAATGAATGCCGCAAAACGTCCTCAAAAACAAAATCCGAAAGCTTACCAGGCGATAACTGCTACTGGCACTATTGATTCATCTTCTGCAACCTTCTTCGGCACCTCCTGCTGCTGCTCCAATCTCTCCTGAAATGATCCAACAGATGATTCTCCAGGCCTTGTCCACTCTTGGTATATCTGGTAAAAATCAATCTCCTCTCACTGGTATTTTGATTCTGGTGCCTCCAATCATATGACATCATCTTCCAAAAAATTATCTCCAAAATTAAACCATATGATGGCAAGATTCAAGTCCATGCTGCAAATGGAACCACTATACCTATTACATCTGTTGGTGATATCTCTCATTCTCTACTTTACATGATGTCTTTTGTTCCAAACATCTTTCTACCAACTTAATTTCAGTTGGTCAATTGGTTGATAATAACTGCAATGTTTGTTTTTTCCTCCTCTGGTTGTGTGGTGCAGGATCAGGAGACGGGGAAGGTAATAGTGAAGGGGCCTAGTGGGGGGGCGTTTGTTTCCTCTTTCACATAGTAACACCGACTCCAGATATGTCCATGTTTGCTTTATCAGTTGTTTCTAAGAATAATGTGCAGTTGTGGCACATAGATTAGGACATCCGAATTCAACCATTTTGTTATCTTTGTTAAATTCTGGTCATATTAATAAAATGAGTTTTTTATCATCAGATGTTGCTATTGATTGCAACCACTTGTAAGCTGGGGTAAACAGTAAGACTTTGCCTTTTCCTTTACATGTCTCTTCTGCTACCCCAAGTTTTGATTTAATACATAGTGATTTTTGGGTGTTGCACCAATTATTTCTCATTCACAGATATAAGTATTTCGTAACTTTTATTGATGATTATAGCCGGTTTACATGGATTTATTTTCTACATGCCAAATCTGAAGTTTTTGATGTATTTAAAAAATTCGTGAATTATGTTCAAAATCAATTTCAACTTGTATTAAGGTTCTTCGAACCGACTCAGGGGGGGAATATGTGTCCAAACATTTTCAGGAATTTTTACAAGATAGAGGGATTATCTCCGAACGGACTTGTCCCTATACTCCTCAACAGAATGGTGTGGCAAGAACGGAAAATCGTCATCTTCTAGACATGGTCAGAATGCTTATTGTTAGAATCCTTCCGTTCCACCCAGATTTTGGTCAGAAGCTTTACCCACTGCTACTCATATCATCAACCGACTTCCTTCTCCAAAACTTCAAAAACACCTCTCCATATTTTCGTCTTTTCAAAACTGAACCAAAATACACTTCTTTCCACACTTTTGGTTGTGTTTGTTTTGTTCATCTTCCCACACACGAACGATCCAAGTTATCGGCTCAATCGGTAAAATGTGCATTCCTTGGTTATGCTTCCCACCAAAAAGGTTTTGTTTGTTATGATCCCAACTCCAAGCGTATTCGTATTTCTAGGAATGTTGTTTTTTTTGAACCAAACCAAACCAAACCAAACCAAACCAAGCCTTTTCCCACTAGGTGGGGTCGGCTATATGGATTTGACGACGCCAATCAAATCTGTTTAGGGCCATGTCCTCCGTTAGATCCATGTAGGCAAGATCATGTTTAATAGTTTCTTTCCAACTTCTCTTGGGTCTCCCTCTCCCTCTCCTACTCTTGGCAAACTCCATGCTTTCACACCTTTTAACAGGTGCCTCTGTTGGACGCCTTCTAACATGGCCGAACCATTTCAGTCGATTTTCTCTCATTTTATCTCCAATCGGTGCTATTCCTACTATGCCCCTAATCTCCTCATTCTAATCCTATCTCTCCTTGTGATCCCGCACATCCATCTTAGCATTCTCATCTCCGCAACTTCCATCTTCTTGACATGATTATGCTTTACTGCCCAACACTCTGATCCATATAACGCTGGCCGTACCGCCACCTTATAATACTTTCCTTTAACCTTGAGGGGGACTTTCCGATCACACAAGACCCCCGAAGCACTCCTCCATTTGGTCCACCCGGCTTGAATCCTGTGACTTACATCAGTATCAATCCCTCCATCCTGTTGCACCATAGATCCAAGGTACCTAAAGTTTTCTTTCTCTACTATCTTTTGTGTGCCCAAACTTACTTCTATGTTACCAGGTGTCCTACTTTGACTAAACTTGCATTCCATATATTCCGTTTTGCATCGACTTAGCCTAAACCCTTTTGTCTCTAATGTTTTCCGCCACAATTCAAGTTTAGCATTCACTCCTTCTCTCGTCTCATCCACTAAAACAATGTCATCTGCAAATAACATACACCACGGCACCTCATCCTGGATATGTCTTGTAATCTCATCCATAACTAGGGCAAACAAGTACGGGCTTAACGCTGAGCCTTGGTGTAGACCAATCGTGATAGGAAACTCCTTAGTTTCGCCGCCAGTCGTCCTTATAGATGTCACGACTCTATCATACATATCCTTTATCGCCTCAATATAAGCGACACAAACTCTTTTCTTTTCCAGAACTTTCCAAAGAATCTCCCTAGGAACCCGGTCATAGGCCTTCTCCAAGTCAATGAACACCATATGTAATCTCTCTTACCTTCTCTATACTGTTCCATTAACCTCCTTAGGAGAAAGATAGCCTCCATGGTTGATCTCCCAGGCATGAAACCAAATTGATTCTCTGAAATATTTGTTGTTCTTCTTAGTCTTCTCTCAATAACTCTCTCCCATAATTTCATCGTATGGCTCATCAATTTAATCCCGCGGTAGTTCGCACAGTTCTGAATATCTCCTTTGTTCTTGTATATGGGTATAAGAATACTTTTCCTCCATGCATTAGGCATCTTCTTGCTCTTTAGCACTACATTAAAAAGCTTTGTCAACCAACTAATACCCTCCTCCCCCAAGCACCTCCAGACCTCAATAGGGATACCATCTGGCCCAACCGCTTTCCCATTCTTCATTCTTTTCAATACTCTTTAACTTCTTCCCTACTGATTCTCCTATAGAACATATGATTCGCTTCTTCTCAGTATTTTTTTCAGGCTTATTCTGATTCATCTCCAAAAATTTCATTTTCTAAGTACCATCCTTTGATGATGATTTTCTTCCTTCACCTTTGCGATTTCATCCGGACAAGGTGTATACTCGTCGACAAAGAACAAATGCCACTACTTTGCCTCCTTTGCAAGAACCAGTCCCGATTCCTGATCCGGCATCATCCTCGCATCAACTTGCTATTCGTCGTTCTGCTCGTATCTCTTGTCCACCAGATCGATATGGCTTCTCTCATTCTTCATATTTTGCTACATTATCTTCTGTATCCATTCCTAATTCGTATTCACAAGCAGCAAAACATGAGTGCTGGAAACAGCTATGGAAGAAGAACTTAGTGCTCTACAGCAGAACCAAACCTGGGTGACTGTTCCCTGTCCAGCTTCGGTTAAACCTATTGGGAGTAAATGGGTTTACTCTATTAAATTAAAGGCAGATGGAACTTTGGACAGATATAAGCTAGGCTTGTGGCCCTTGGCAACCGACAGGAATATGGCATTGACTACGAAGAGACTTTTGCTCCTGTTGCAAAAATGACTATTGTTCGCACAATCCTTGCTATAGCTGCATCTCAATCCTGGCCTCTTTTTCAATTTGATGTGAAAACGCATTCCTTCATGGTGATCTTAAGGAAGAAGTTTACATGCGTTTGCCTCAAGGTTTCACAAAAACATCTGAAAATCATGTTGCTCTTCTGAAACGATCCTTGTATGGGCTAAAACAAGCACCACGAGCATGGTTTGACAAATTCAAAGATGCTTTACTCAAGCTACGTTTCAGAGTCCTTATGATCCATCGTTGTTTTTACATCACGCATCCACCGGAATCACCATCCTTCTGGTCTATGTAGACGATATCATCATCACTGGGACAGATACAGCCACGATTCAAGATCTCCAATTCTCTCTGCATCAATCTTTTCATATGAAGGATCTAGGCCCTCTGCAATATTTTTTGGGATTGGAAGTTCATCACTCCGAGAAAGGGTTGATTTTACATCAACATAAGTATACCATGGATTTGATTGAATCCGCAGGCCTGTCAAACTCCACCCCTGTGGATACTCCTCTGGAATTGAATCTCAAACTCCATAGTGACAGTGGTGATCCACTGTCTGATCCGACATATTTTCGTCAGCTTGTCGGTAGTCTTATATATTTGACTACTACTCGTCCTGACATCAGTTATGCAGTCAACTTAATGAGTCGGTATATGACGAAGCCTCATCATCTACATTTAGCGGCAGTTCGGCGGATTATTCGCTATCTTCTTGGCACTTCTCATAGAGGCTTGTTCTTTCCGGTTGGCTCTAAGATGACATTGACTGCCTATTCTGATGCTGATTGGGCAGGTTGTCCTGACTCGTCGGTCCACCACGGGCTGGTGCATGTTCTTAGGTGATGCTCTTATTTCCTGGAAAGTGAAGAAACAGGACAGAGTTTCAAAATCATCAACTGAGGCAGAATATCGTGCCATGTCTGCCGCATGCTCAGAGATTATATGGCTTCGAGGTCTCCTTGAGGAACTTGGCTTCTCACAGAAATCTCCCACACCGTTACATGCAGATAACACCAGTGCAATCCGGATTACTGAGAATCCAGTTTTTCATGAACGCACTAAACACATTGAGGTTGCCTGCCACTTTATCAGAGATGAATATCTTCGCAATGTTATTTCCCTTCCGTTCATCTCCTCCAGCCTCCAGACTGCTGATATATTTACAAAAGCACTTCCTCGACCACGTCATCAATTCTTAACAGACAAATTAATGCTGGTTGACTCATCGGCATCAATTTGAGGGGGGGTGTTAATGTGTTAATGATGCTGCTGCTCCAAGCCCAGATTCGCAGGCCCATTTAGGCCCAGGCCCATACTTTGTTCTTATCATTAGTCACAGTCACAGCCACATGTACATACTAATTTAGTTAGCTAATTATTAGGATCTAGATTTGCTTAATGGATTGTAATCAGGGCTTTCAGCCCCTATATATGACATACAAACGACCCTCAAAGGGATCGAATCCTATTCATTCTCTCACATTCACAGTCCCGTGGCTCAATGTCTACATTTTTAGGATTTTCATTCGGCCCATTCACGCTGGTGTCTATGACTGTACAATGCTGCCTTCTCCTGTAGACATTCTTTGACATTTCATGTATAAAAGATCGACCACTTGAAGGTGGTTTGGTATTCAGACTCATACTTTGTTAAATACCTCAATATTAAGAAATAGATATTTTTTTTTATTTAGAATATATTTTCCCATCAGTTGACAAGGTAGTTTCGTGGAGGAGTGCGAAGCCAAAGCTGGTCATTCTATCCGCATGCAAAGTATGTGGCATGCTTTGAAGTCACGGGTTATTCGTTATGGATTTGTAATTTTAGAACTTTATAACTATGCAACAACATAATTTGCTATGATGATAAGTGTTCCAACAAACCAAAGCAAAATACCAAGTACTTCCACAGCATGGCTACGACAAGAATGAGGGGAAATAGAATAAACTTCTTGACAGTCAATGGAAATAGATTAGAGAACCGAGAAGGTATTACTAGCCACATTATTGAGACGACAGGATCAAACCATCCCTAGATAATCTCCATTTCTCCACCACCAGGAATATGAATCAAATTTTGCTGGGAAAATGGCTCTAGCGACTAGGGAAAGATTTAGATGGCCTGTGGAGAAGTGTTTTGCTAGCCAAATACAAGTTGAGGAGAAAGAGATGGGACATCTCTACTCCTTCCCAACGGTGCTCTACCTTCTGGAAAGGGATTTGCTCCACCAAAGATACCTTTGCTAACTCCGTCCGCTACCGTGTTGGCAACAGGGAGAAAATCTCCTTTTGGCATGATGTCTGGCCTGGTGAATCCTCTCTAGCGCTTCAATTCCCCGACCTCTATAGATGTGCCATAAACTATAATGCTAAGTTCAGGGATTATCTCAACAATAGCCCTAACAATAGCCAGTGGTGCCCAATCTTTATAAGGAATCTATCCGAGGTAGAAGAAGCCCATCTCTTCAACCTTTTTGAGGTTTTAAACGGGATAGACATCTCCAGCGAAGGACAGGACAATAGGCTTTGGGCCCATTCACATGATGGTACATTCTCGGTATCTTCCTTCTTCTACACAATATCAATTGCTCCTACTCATGCCCCCCACCCCCTTCAAAGTTCTAGCTTTTGCTTGGCTCGCTCTCCGGAACTAAATCCTTACTATGGATAATCTTTGTCGCCGGAACATGATTGTACTCAATGCTTGCCTGCTTTGCCTAGCTGATGAAGAATCGGTCGACCATTAATTACTTCATTGCGGGCTGACAAAAGCTCTTTGGTCTTCGATTCTCAAGGATTTCAGCTGCAGTTGGTATCTACCACAGCCCATTCCCGAGTATTCCAAGAATAGTTTGTCCGATTTCTACCTTCAAAGGGGCGACCATGTGGTGCCTATCATTTTTGGCTTGCATCTGGACGATTTGGAAGAAAGAAACAAAAGATGCTTTGAAGAGATCTCTAAACCCAAACCCAAACCCACCCCCAACCCCCCAAAAAAAAAAAAAAAAGAAAAAAAGAAAAAAAAGAAAAGAAAAGAAGACTTAATCCTTAAAATGAAATTTTGTGTTGCCTCGTGGGTCTCATTTCTTCTATATTTCTGGGGCTTATCCATTGATGCAATCAAGTTTAATCGGAGGGGGAAGTCATAGCTTTTTATATTAGGTAAAACCAACCCCACCCCCCCCCCACACACACACACACACACACCCCTTTTGATTTGAGGCCTCTACGCCTCCTTGTATAGTTCCCTCCCTCTTTTGGTTGGCGGCTGTTATTTTGGGGATCTTTGCCAGCCGCTTCTCAGTATAGCTCTTTTATATTGTAAAGCTTTTGATCAATACAAGTTACCATTTAAAAAATAAAATAAAAAACCAAGTTTCTAAAAATAAAATATCTTGTCCTTAAGGATAAAAGTATGGAATCGTGTAATGTCAATGTTGAGAATCCAATGATTCTCATGATTGATGATCCATTAACAAAGGCATTGGCATCCGAAGTTCTGTAAGAAACATATTATGAATATGGGCCTATATGAATTGTCTTACTAGGATCTATGGACTATGGTTATATATGGGATGACACTATATAGGTTAATCGTTTTAGTTGTAATTGTGAGATGATCCAAACCACAAACCAGAAGCATGCAAGAGAGAGAGTTTGCAAGAGAATTTTCGTATAGAGCTTGTATTGACGATGGGTATTTGTAATACAATGTTGCCTAGTTTAACATATCTAATTACAAGATTACAGTAGTGTTTAAGGAAACTAATATCTACAATTAGATGTACAATCATAAGACAACTCATAATCTTTTGACTTGTGGGCTGGCCCAATACATGGGTTGTGGGCTGACCCATTAGGTCAAGCTGACCTATATCTTTACACCCCCTCTCAAGCTTTGGATGGGAGAATGTGACCATCGATAGCTTGGAAACTAGCTCCGAAAATCGAGATATGGAGTGGCTTTTGGTGAAAAAATCTGTAATTTGAGCAGCTGAGGAAATCTGGAAGAGCTTTATAGTACCACTCCAAACATGTTGACGAATGAAATGACAATCAACTTCAAGGTGTTTGGATCGTTCATGAAAGACATCATTTGTGGCCAGTTTCCGTGCACTTTCACTATCCGTAAAGAGAGGGGTAGATTTAGGGACTAGAACTCCCAAATCTCGAAGCAACCAGCGAAGCCAAATAATTTCGGTAGTAGTATGAGACACGGCACGATATTCAGCTTCAGTTGATGATCGTGAGACAACTTCCTGTTTCTTGCTTTTCCAAGAGATGAGAGAAGAGCCAAGAAAAATGGAGAAACCAGTAGTGGAGCGTCAATCATTGACATCTCCTGCCCAGTCGGAATCAGAATAGCCATGCAGAGTAAGATTCTGACTGGAGGAAAGAAGGAGGGCGCGGTTGGAACTTCCTTGTAGGTATCTCAGTATGCGCAAGTAAGCAGCCCAGTGAATATGAGTGGGTTGCGCAACAAATTGGCTGACCACATGTACCGCATAAGCAATATCTGGTCTGGTAATGGTAAGATAAACCAAGCTGCCAACCACCTCACGATAACGAGTTGGATCAGAAAGGAGATCTCCATCAGTAGTTCGAAGCTTCAGATTATGTTCGATTGGAGTTGAAACAGGCTTACGATCTGTGAATCCAGCTCGTTGGAGAACATCATTGCAATATTTTGTTTGGGACAGAAGATAGCCTTCGGGAGAGTAAGCAACCTCAAGGCCCAGAAAGTACCGCAGATGGCCCAAATCTTTCATCTCAAACGATGAGAAGAAAACGCTTCAAAGATAGAATACCAGGAGCATCATTGCCAGTGATAATCATATCATCGACATATAGTAACAAGAAAACACATCCAGATCGCGAATAGCGAGTGAAGAGAGCGGAGTCATGAGCACTATGAGAGAACCAATGCTGATAATACTGGTGCTAAACCGTTCAAACCAAGCACGAGGAACTTGTTTGAGTCCATACAAGGCTCGTTTGAGACGACACACATAATGAGGAGGTCGCACGACGCCTGGAGGAGGATGCATATAGATTTCTTCCTGAAGGAATCCATTCAAAAATGCATTCTTAACATCAAGCTGATAGAGAGGCCAATGTCTAGCAGCGAAAACCGAGATGAAAGTACGAACAGTGGTCATCTTAGCAACTGGGGCAAAAGTCTCCTCATAATCTACCCCATATTCTTGTGTGTAGCCTTTGGCAACCAAGCGAGCCTTGAACCGATCAACAGATCCATCAATTTGGTTTTGATCTTAAATATCCATTTGCAGCCGATAGCCCGTTTCCCGGAGGGAAGAGGAACAAGGTCCCATGTTTGAGTTTTCTGCAGAGCTGCAAGTTCTTCTGCGATGGCAGATCTCCATTTCGGATGAGTAATGGCCTCCTTATAGGATTGTGGTTCTGCCAAAGTATGAATTGCTGCAAGGAAGGACTTATACAATGGAGAAAAATGATTAGTACAAACAAAGCCAAATCAGGAGGAGGGATTCTGGTGCGCAAGGGATACCTTCGATTTTGAGGAGAATCCTGCACATCTGGAGCAGAGGTGATAGGCCCATGGTCAGAAGGAGGAGGTGGTGCTGCAGATTCCGAAGGAGCAGACGAAGTTTTAGGCCGACGATGATATACCTGCAGGGGTGGAAGAGAAGGTGTATCAGAGGGAAATAGGTCTGGAAATGGGTCAAGAGGATAAACTGGAGGTTGCTCAGGAGAAGAGGATGCAGCAGCTAATGTATAGAAAGGTAAATGTTCCAAGAAAGTGACATTACGAGAGACCCGTAACTTATTGGTTTTAGGGTCATAGCAGCGATAGCCTTTTTGTTCGATGCCAAACCCTAAAAAACACAGACAGTGGATTTTGGGGAAAGTTTGGTTCTCTCATTGTCATGTAACAGAACAAAACAAGTGCAGCCAAATACTTTGAGATAGGACAAGTCAGGTTTACAGGAGAACAATTTTTCATATGGAGAGGTGCCAGATAAGACAGTGGATGGTGTTCTGTTAATCAGATAGGTTGCAGTCAGGACTGCTTCCCCCCAGAATTGCAGAGGAACATGTGAGGAATAAATCAAGGATCTAGCAGTTTTAGGATATGTCTGTGTTTCCGTTCTGCTACTCCATTCTGTGGTGTGGCAGAACAGGATAATTGAGCTAGAGTCCCTTGACTGGTCAGGTAAGAACGAAATTTGTGGGACATGTATTCTCCCCCGGAGTCAGACCTGAATATTTTAATCCTCGTGTCAAATTGAGTGGAAACCATGGTGGAGAAAGCAGTGTAGATAGTGTACAACTCAGAACGATTTTACATCAAATACAACCATGTATATTAGTGAAATCATCAATAAACAACACATAATAAATGGAACCGCCCTTCGTTGGCTGAGAGGCAGGTCCCCAGACATCAGAATGCACCAAAGCAAAAGGAGCAGCAGTAGTAAAGAAGTGCTTTTATTATAAGGGAACGCATGTTGTTTACCAAACTGGCAACCAAAACAAGTAGAAATGTCTGATACATAAATATTTCCAAAAACACCACTAATAAATAAAGACTTCATTTTATTTAAAGATAAATGGCCCAAATGAGAGTGCCAAAGAGCAAAGGGTGATGCAAATGAGACAAGGGCGGCAGGGGAGATGCTGGATGATGGAAGATGCAGCGAGCGGAGATAGTAAAGTTCTCCTGACCTAAGGCCGGTCCCAATCTGTCTCCCGGTGCGCGGATCCTGCACGGAACAGCCAGTTGAAGAAAATGAGATAAAAAATCCAGAAGAAGTCAATTGGCTAACAGAGATTAAGTTGATAGAAAGGTGGGGAACACACAAAACATTAGTGAGAGAGATCAACTTATTTGAAACGGATCCAATAAGTGAGACTGGTAGAGGAGTGGCATCTGCAGTATGGATGGTGAGAGCGAGCAGGAGTATAACAATTATGAAGTTTGGAAACATCATTTGTCATATGATAAGATGCACCAGAATAAAAAATCCAGGTAGTATCATGTGTACCTGAAGGGACCAGAAATGGTCATGGCAGAACCAGAGGCTGAGGGGGTAGTGGCCATCTGAGAAGCAGAACCAGTGGAGGAAGCCAGAAATAACTGTTGCATGCGCTCATCAACCATAGCCTGGATTTGAGAGGCAAGATCCACTTGTGGTGGCACAAAACTATCATCTTCAGTAACATTGGCAGCATATGATCGATGTGAAGAAGAGCATGGGACCATGGTTGGGATGGTGAACAGATTGTTTGTTCTTGTTGTTTGGTCTTTGAGGTCTGGTGGGGCAGTCCCGTTTCCAGTGTCCTTTCTTCTTACAATAATTGCAAAAGTTATTGGTACCAGAAGGAAAAGAGCGACCATTCTGTGGGGTACTAACATTTGCTGACAGTACATGTGTGGGCTCCACATGTTTCTTCCTTGTAAGGGAAAGCTGAGTTTGTTCTTCTGCTAGAAGTTCTGAGAGTGCCGTATCAACGAAAGGCAGTGTGACCGATGTAATAAGAGACCGCGAACATGTTCAAAGTCAGGGCGGAGCGCCATAAGAAACTGAACCAGGCGAGTCTGCTGCCGATAGACTTCGAAGGTATAGGCATCATCAGTGGTTTTAAAAGTAGGTTCCATTAGAGACAGTTGATCCCATAAAGCAGACATTTTGATAAAAAAAAGTCATGAATGGAGTCATTTCCTTGGTCAGCATTTTTTATTTCCCATTCTAACTGATATCGGCGAGCAGCATTGGACTGAGTATACAATTTAGCTAAATAATCCCAAGCATCCTTAGGATAATTGAATTTAGCCAATTGGTTGCCAATAGATGGATTGACCGAATTGGCAATCCAAGAGTTTTTCTTCCCTACTGAAGCTTCCCATTCCTCAAATGTGGTGTCTTTACTATCTGGTGTAGGGATCTATTTAGCAATATTTCCATAGTTTTTGTCCTTTGAGGAAATTTTGCATTAGATGGGACCAATAGGGATAATTTGTCCCATCGAGTATAACATTAATCCCCAAAGTGCGATCAGAAGACATCTTAACCAAAAATTGCACAGATATGAAGTAACAGCGCAGAAGAAATTTGAACAAGATGCTCACAGATTGTATAGATGGGAAATCCAGGCCCAAAAACCAAGTCAGATCTGAAATCCAGCCACAAAAACTAACTGGATCTGAAAATTCCAAGGAATTAGGTCCAGGTTACCTTGAATCTGAGCACAGATCATGCTATGGGGCCCACTGGTTGATCAGATGGAAGATCACGGCCACAGAGTGAAATCAAATCAGAAAATGCCTAAAAAAAAGGTCCAGGCGACCTTGAATCTGAGCACAGGTATGATCTGTGGGGCCCACTGGATGATCAAAAGGAAGATCAGATCAGATCACACAGGGATCTCTGTCTCAAAAATCCGAAACACCTCTAATTGGTATTTCGAAGAAAGCTTGAGAATTCAGAATTTTGAATGGTCTTGATGAAATCTATTTGCACAAAGAAGACAAGTGTAGATGGGAGAGAAAGGCCTACCTCAGATGATCAGAAAATCTCCAAAAAATGTTCAGAATTCCTAGGATAATTGGTCGACCAGAATGGAGAGATTTCGCTGATGCAAGGTGATCAACAGGTGGGCCACCTTTGATCACAGTAGTGTGCAGTGCTTCTCGCAGCCGAAAAAAAAACAGAAGTCCTCTATCAAATGACCAGGGCTCCTCTTATGCTTGAAGGATCAGATTGGGCTCTGATACCATGTGAGATTATCCAAACCACAAACCAGAAGCATGCAAGAGAGAGTTTGCAAGAGAATTTTCGTATAGAGCTTGTATTGACGATGGGTATTTGTAATACAATGTTGCCTAGTTTAACAGATCTAATTACAAGATTACAGTAGTGTTTAAGGAAACTAATATCTACAATTAGATGTACAATCATAAGACAACTCATATAATCTTTTGACTTGTGGGCTGGCCCAATACATGGGTTGTGGGCTGACCCATTAGGTCGAGCTGACCTATATCTTTACAGTAATAATGATTTCGTAATTCTTGGTTTGTTTATAATTTTTGTCACATGTAATTGAAGTGTAAAGCGAGAGTGTCAAGTTAATAGCATTATTGTACTCATTAATAGGATTACCATAAAAATATCTTATTTTACCCTTATGAAGGACGGTGTTAAGTGAGAATGCTATTAAAGTGATTGTGGAAGGGAGCACATCATTTAAAGACATGTAACTGCCATGATTCACATTAACAAACTAACTTAATCGCAAATTCAGGCTTAGCATAGAGGTTTTCTTGGCAATTGCTTTTCAAAATAGTGGGCACCTACATAGTCTTTTCCTTTTATTTCAAACTTAGAGAGTTTTGTTTTTGCAAAATAAATTTTTTTTATGTGATCATATGGACCAATTGTGAGACAGTTGGACTGGTATATTTTTGTGGCACACACTACCATATAATCAAGTGGATTTAGCCCCCCATTTTTTTATCGGTACAGTAAACTTTATTAAAGATAGAAAGAAGTACAACTCGGCTTAAAAAAACCAAAACGCCATCCATAGTAGAACTGGTACAAGAGAAATGAACCATCTGCACACTACATAATAGAGGCGCTTCAATTACAAGATCAATGCAATCTGCCATTCTGTTTGCAAATCTACTAATATGTTGAAACATAACCTGCAAGTCAGAAATTAGATGACTAATTTCATTGAAGAGAAATTGCATTTTCCATGGCCCCCTCAATGATTTCACCTAAGAAATAGTGCTAGCTAAATCACTCACACAATAAAATAATGATGAAATGAGGTATGAAAAATACGAAGAGCTTCCAAGATTGCCAGAATTCTGCTTCATTAGAGTCTTTGATCCCCGCATCTTTAGAGAACATAAACAAAACTTCCCCATTTTGGTTTCTTAGAACGCCTCCAATACCAGCCAAATCCAATTTTCCTTTTGCCGCCCCATCAGTGTTGAATTTTAAGACTCCACATGGTGGAGAACACCGAAATGCTATCCATTTCTTCTTTAAAGCACTTGTCTTCAAACAAGCTCCCCAATTTTGCATAATGTCATCCATCTTAATTTCTGAAAATTCTTTTGTAGCACAAGCTCATTTAGCAATCCTCAATAGCACAGCTGAAGTTAGATTCTCCTAAGACGATTTTTTCCTCTTGAAGATTCTATCATTCCTCTCTTCCTAGATTGACTAAAGAATGGAAGAAGGAATAATCCTCCATAAGGTCGTACCATTTCCAACCATCAAGGCCCTCCTCTAACATTCAAACACCATTGGTAATGAACCTCAAAAACACCAACTCACTTCACATTGTTTGAGGAAAACCCCCCAAATAGACGAAGCAACACCATAATGAATGAACAAGTGATCTATCGACTCCATCTCCTTCTCACAAAGGCAACACATATTAGAAACATTGTCAATCACCAGCCCCCTTATTCTCAGAACATCCGCTGTTGAGATTTTGCCCGCCACTGCCAACCAAAAAGCCTTCCACTCTAGGTGGAACAAGCATCGTCCACACTGCTGCACAAGGAGATGATACTGCATTAAAAGGATCAATCTCCTTAAGGAATGACTTTGAGGGGAACAAACCCTTAAAAAAAGGCTTCAAATATGAAAGTCGGTTGCATTCCTCTATTAGAAAACGTTAAAAAGAAGATTGGACAAAGACTCACTGACCTACACCTCCGACGAACAGAGGGCCCTCAAAAACTAATATTCCAAGACACCACGTTTCCATCCCTAACAAAACACTCTTTAATTGAAGCCTCTGTTTTCGACACATCCCTAATTAGTGTAGGGAACAGAAGGTGCAAAAGACCAACACCCACCCAATCATCATACCAAAAACGGACAGCCCCCAACCCACTCACACACACACAAACCTGAACCTTTAATAAAGACCTCCCCCTGACATTTGCCCGGTCCCAAAAACAAGAAATGAAAGGACAGCCCAAAAACCAGACAACTTATGCTCAAGGACTCTTTTTGGCACCCACCCCCATACAGATTTAATTCCCCAATTGTTTTTCCAATTTTGGTTTTATTTCAAAGGCAATCAAAGATTTTTTAAATTGTTGCCATTTTAGCTAAGGTCAAGGGACATAGAAATCTCTGGATCTTTCCTCCTTAATTGGAGTAAAAGATTTTGGGAAAAGAAACCATAAATAGGACTCTCGGGTAACTCTTTTGGCTACCGATCATTCTTGTCTCCATCTTTTGCCTACCTCAGAAGAAAGTAAAGCACAAGAGAGATGTAAATCCCACACAGGAAGACCAACTTTCTGTTGGGAAGATCAAGAAAGCAATAGAATCAAGTAAGCCTTAATCTCTCTTCTTAGGGTTTTGATTAGATTTATTTTTCCAAACTGTGTCGTTAGATCAAGCCCAAAAATTCTATGAAAAAAAAAATGTTGAAATATTTTAGGTTTTCAATCAATCCAAGAATCCTTTTGGCTTCAATTTAAGTAATACAAGTTAAATAGTATTTGGCTCAGTCCAAGTATCCCTTTCCAGTTTAAGACCTTCCATTGAAATCCTTTGATTTAGTTAATCATGCCTCAGTCCTTACTAGCTATTAAAGAGTCATCAACATATGGGACTAGAATTATAAACTTGCTCCCAGTTATCTTAAGATAGATACAATGGTTAACTGCATTTTCTGTGAATCTGAAAGGTGTGATAATGCATTTGAGTTTCAGATGTATTGCCTAGAAATTTGTTTAATGTGTATATTGATACTAGTTTATTTTGACCTTACAAGTCGCCCACTATTTTTGTGATTTTCCAGAAATTTAGATTTTCCAGATTTAGAAGTGGTTTAAACTGGCTATGTAGTAATTGTGCATGCACTGATTCAAACTTCAATTTAAACAAATCATCCCCAAAATTACTTTTAATGCTTTGAATTTAATTATGCAACTAAAATAAATGTTTATACTTAGCTAATACAAAGGAAGGTGTTGGAGTCGATTTTAAACCAGGCGAGAGGTTGGAGGATTTTTGCCCTAGCCAAACCACTACGTAGGTTTGGCTATGCTGTGCAACTGGTGTATGTGTGTCGGGAGTGGTCTATGGTGTGAGATAGTTCCCTACCTGTTCCGATAACCTTTGGAGTTTGGAGTGGTGTCGGGTGCCTTGGAGTGAGTTGACAGCCTGTTTTTTCTAACAGGGTGTGGTTCGACTGGTGAGGGCTAGGTCGACTGTGGTTCGATGTGTGTTGTGCAAGGTCTTCTAGAAGCTTCATCAATTGGTCTGGGAGGTGACAACTGGTGCTAGGAGTTTACGAAGTAGTTTTTTTTAAATTCAAGTGGGGTCGACAAATTGCAGTCTACAGAGTAGTGGTCAACGACTGGTGATCAAGATCTTGTTGGTTGAAGTCTATGCTGCTTAGGATCTTGTTTTTTGTTCGTGTGGTGCTCAGTACCTTGTACTTTGTTTGCTGGTGGTGTTCATTTTTGTCTGGTAATACTTTATTCTTACTTTTCAACATAGTTGACTGGGAGTCAACTTCCAGGAGCTTCTATCAGTTTTGACTGTCTAGTGTAGCCTTCATTGAGAGGTTTTTTTTTTTTCCTTGTTTTTATTTGTGATAAGTTCGTAGTTCTGAAATGGAGGTTAAACAAGGTAACAGTTCAACACCTACTACTCAACAACTTCTTGTTGGTGTTAATCATAATGTGTGGATCACTCCAGTCTTTTAATCGTAGATACTATAATCAAAGCTATAAATTTTAAATATGTACATAACAGTTTAACATGTATTCCTAGTGTATTCCAGCATTTTTTTTTTATCAGTTAGTGTATTCCAGCTTTTATGTCTGTTAATCTGCTAGTGATCCTTATTAGTTTTGTTTGTGGCCAAAATTGCAGATGGAGATGGTGGGATGATAGCTGGTTCCTGCCCAAACCGTGCAGAATCATCTCCTGTTAACATCATCAAGATCACTCTTCTTGCAGAACTATTTCCCTGATAATCCGAATTCAACAGAAGCTTGCAAGGATAATTCAGCTCCATTGATTAGTATGTTGAACACGTGTTATCAATCAGCGGGTAAACGATGGCCCAACTTCATTGGCGTTGATTTCTACAAGGTACAGAAAAAGAGTTCTCTTTGTTAAAATCACAGAATCTTTCAAGAAACATGGAATCTATGATGTCCAGATATGGCGGGGACGGCCATAGACATTAGGGACACAGATTTTACACTATAAGTGAAATATCAGATACGATACTACACATATGTTGCTCATTTTGAAGTATCCGTGCATCATAGCATGGAATACAAAATGCATACATTTAGGGCTTCCCTTTTCTTATGTGAAATATATTCAGGGCCTACCGACTACCTTTGGCTCATACTGATTGGTCTGAAATAATGGCATCTCCCCATCGCCCATCGCTGCATTAAGCTTCCTAACTAAAGCACTTGGCTTTTTATTGGTTC
>CM022952.1:58183065-58323091 GCA_012931725.1 Litsea cubeba | reverse complement strand
ATTTCCTACTTGTGCCTTAATTGATTAGTAGATTTTAGATCTAGTTGTGCTAATCTCTCTCATTTCTCATGCTCTATCTCTAACACTGATGTTCGGATAATCTCAATTGATGCTTTGTAGTTTGATTAAGTTCTCTCACATAGCATGCTCTAGAGCCTATTGATCTTTTGTAGCTTGATTTTGATGATTTATTGTTAGGATAGCTAGATGATGATCTATGATCTTAGCCTTTGATTTTCTTTTACTTTAATCTTCATTGCTATATCATCCATCCAATTAGGCAAGAGATTACTAATTGGATTGTAGATTGGGAATTGAATTAGAACATGCATTGTTTGAATTAATTACATACTTGGTGGATTTTGGATTGCGTAGTCTATTATTTTTATTGTTGTTAATTTAAATATTTATTTGATTTGTTTTTTTATTTCTAGATTTTTAGATCTACACTTCACAACACTTGTTTTAAAATCATACACATTTCACACCACATCTTCACCTTAAATCTTCCATTTCCACCACCATTCATCCACTAGTTAGTGTAGTTTGTTAGATTAGCTTAGACCTTGTTAATTTTTATTTTAGATTGTAATTAATAGTTACATTGCATAGTTTAATAGTTTTAATTGTTTACTTCAATTTTCTATATTAGTTATATCTTAGTTCAATTCTCCTTTAATTGGATTTATTGCTTGTTCCATCTCTTCGTGGGATCGATAATCCGGACTCTTGAGTCCTTTACTACTTGACGACACCGTAGTCTTGCAGTTGAGCGTTGCACATTTAAGTGTCGATCAATCTCCCTCCCGCCGGCGACTGGAAGGGGGGGGCGAAGAAGAGTAGGGGAGGGAAGAGAGGGAAGAGAGGAAGGAGGAGGGAGGAGAGGGAGAAGAGGGAAAGAAAATAGAAGGGGAGGGAGGAAGAAAGAGGCGGGGCTCCCTCCCCGCTAGAGACTGGGGGCCGAGATGAGGGAAGAGGGTGGAGAGGAGGAGGGGTAGTTAGGAAAAATATATATTTTTGTCTTCTAGTGTGGTGTGGAGAGTAAGATTTGTAGTGCAAATAGAACTCCCCTGTAATTTATTATTTATTTAAAATAATATTTACTTCACTAAATTTCATTAGTAAAGATCTAATCAGGCCTCAGTAAAGAGTAGAAAACAGCCGTTCATAGTATTATATTTGAGGCGCGCACTTTGATTTGACAACAGAAGCCGGCCCAACAATTAATTGTCACACAAGTAAAACCCTATTTTCTAGAAAGCACAAGCAACTCCCGGAATTGACCCGGCTCCCAACGACAAAGTCTGATTCTACGGTGTGTTTAGAATTAAGTAGGAGTGTTCTCTTTCCATCCCCTTCCCCCAAGCCACCCCATCCCACCCCACCAAACGAGGCGTCTCTCCTCTTCCCTCACAAGAGAACATCTTCCGCGGAAGAGGCGTCTTGATTCGATCCCCTTCCTTCTCACACCCTTAAAAACCCTACCAATCCCACTCCCAAAAATACAAAAACACACACACGCACACAAAAATGAAGGCATGTAACATTGAATCATCATCTCTCATTTCTTCTCTTCAACAGCTTAAAACCCTCTGCATCACATTCTCTATTTTATTCGCATATTCCAATTCTTTCACAACCGCTCTCAGGTTTTTCTTCTCCTTCTAATTCTCTTCAGACTTCTCTCTTTGAGAAATCCTTCTTCTTCATTTTGGTTTTTTTTTTTTTTTTTTTTGCATTTACAGGTGGGAGAAAGCTGCGCAACGGACAGTGACTGCGACAGTGGGTGCATTGCGACGCGTGTGGAAGCTCTCGTGCGAGATGCGTTCTAATCCAGCCGTTGGATCCGAGATCTAAGTGAGGATGAGCTGATGGAGAGAGCTGATAGAGATTGATATGATTGATTGAGTGTTTGGAGTTTAGGTTTTTGGATTGGATTTCAGATAGACGGTTTGGATCCAGGTGAAAGGTCTTCCGTTCAACCGATATTCGTGGCTCACCACGCACAATTCGTACGCTATTTCGGGGTCGAAGTCGGGTACCGGATCGGTTCTTGTCTCTCCTACCAACCAGGATGACTCGGTCACCAGCCAGCTCAATGTATGTCTCCTAATCGCTATTTCCCCTTTGAGATTTGATGAATAGAGGCGTAGGCCCCACGAGTAAGTGGGCCAATGCACAGTCGCACAGGCATGGTACACTGCACCCTCCATAGTGGGCCCCAACTGATGACCCATTTAAATTGATAACACTTGTGCCCCCCTTTAATGGATCATCACACACAGGACCCCTTTAATTATGTTTTATTTATTTACATTCATTCGAATGGACTCCACTATTATTGGATCTAGTGCATCTTTTAAAAAGTACAATTGGATGGCCGGTGATGAAGGGATTAGGATGATCCTATGGGGCTAATTTTTTTCGTGCACAGTGTACAGGATCCTCTTAATTACGACTGTCCATTGGGTCAGGTGGGCCCCCTTTACACACTTTGGGTAAGGTGGGCCCTCTAAGAGATCTCCTTTTCACACAGGATCCTTTACACACGTATCTTTTAAAAGGTGCAACTCGATGGATGTTGATTAAGGGATTGGGATGATCTGATGGGCTCCATAGGCTTAAGAGATTGCTTTTTCCATATTCAAGTGGCCCTCGGCCTCAGGTGGGCCTTAGGTGAGGTGCCTATAAAGACAATAATGCCAGACTGAGGAATGGAGGGGGAGAGTTTTAATACGATCATCGGTTGTAGCGCCATTACTGTAAATATATATAATAATAGAGTTAGTAGATCGATTCATTAATTAAATCATTGATGGGTGGTGTAATTGAGGGATTCTCTAGTTGCCGCCTTGGATATTTCTTCTGTAGTGGCTATCTGACGTAGTGGTTGTTGGGAATCTCAAAGGACAAAGGGTATGTTGGAACTGTACTCCTAATTGATGTTTTTTTTTTTTTTTTTTTTTTTAATGCATTTGTATCAAACAAGGGTCAAATGGGAACAGTGCCACTTGGATCTAATGATCTCCACTGTAGAAAATTAAGGGGGTATGAAAAATGGGCTTTAAAAAAAAGCGGATTGAAATTTAAAAAAGGAAAATATTCAAGTGAGAATTTATATGAGAATTTTTTTACGGAGCCCAACTAGCAATCCATCAAAACCTAGCAACTAATAGGGAACTCGCTTTTATAGTTACTAATCTCAAGGATTGGCACACATCTGAATGGAGTGAACCGTTGGATCGAGGGTTGAATATTTTTTTGAACATGAAGCCATTAAACTTATGGGCCACGGATGAAGGGGTTAGGGGCATAGGTTTGCGGTCAAACTTGATACTTGGGGTGATCTCACATAGATATTTACATCCCCCTTGGTCTCATCCCCATTGTGGACTCCACAAAAAAGTTCTCACTTGAATATTACCATTTGAAAACCCAGTAGTGGGTTATGTTTGTGTAATGACTATGATATTGTGCAATTGGTTCAGGTTGAACCCGAACCGGAACCTGCATGACCCAACTTGACCAACAGTAAATTTTCTAAATGACCTTGCTTGCTTTGGTTGAGTGGGTGGTATTGTTTCAAAATTGATTTTGAAATCCGCATGTAAGTTGGGTTTGGGTTTGGGTTTTTGCTTTAGGTACCCAAATTTGACCTGGATACTGTATCCGGTGCTCCTAGGTGGATGTCTCACACCATGGGAGACAACCTGTAGGGCCCACCTGGGGCCCTCTATGACCGATTCAATTTCTCACACACTACAAATCTCCAGTGGATTAGAGTTGTAATGGAGGGGAGAAGTTTTGGGCCAGAAATGGAGCACACTTTTGTGTAAGACATGAGTTTAGTGTTACCCAATTCAAATGCTCTCAAATGAGAGAGCTGGGAATTTATTCCCTTAGTAGGGATGTTTTGGAAGGATAAGAGTGGTTTCAGACTTCCCCTAATTCAAGGAAATTTGAGAAAACTCTACTAATAGAGTCAAGGTAAAGCCCTCATTCTCAAAAAAAAAAAGTCTCATTAAAAACACTTTAATTTAAATTTTCCACCATATTTAAAAAAAAGTTTAAAAAATAGCCCCATTTCTCCACTAAAAGACAAAAAAAAAAAAAAAAAACTCCACAATCAATACAAAAGTAAAAAGATTCCATAATAAACAACTAAAACAAACTACCATCATAACCCACTTATATTTTATTTTTTTTCAAAATAATTTTTACTTCACTCAACTCCATTAGTAAAGCTCCCAAAAGTTTTGAATCTTAAAAAAGAAAAAGCCCCGATACAAAGGAAGGCCTATTATGGCCAATTAAGATATCGGCCCACCAAATTCAAAGCAAGGGTTCGACCCATTTAAACTCACTAGAAAAGAGGATCCACGTACCAAAGCTCAATTGATGGCGGAGCCGTCGGAGCCGTTGGAAACTTCACAAAAGCCCAAGTGGGTGCTTATTGACTTGATTTCTTAGATGGATAGTCTGCCATAGCACTAATTGGATTATAAGGCCCAATTAACAGCAGTGCCGCTGAAGCCCACATAATAAAGGGAATGTGTCAATGCACAAATTAAACAATAGCCCATTGGCACCCAATTGTACAATTGATTATTCAAGCTTAACGTACCAAAGTTAATGCCATCTTCAAAACCAATCAAGGATCATCAAGCCCCACCTTCAAAGTTGAATTGGGCAACATTCATCCGAGCTCAAGTGTATGTTAAAAGCCAACCATTCGAAAGCGAAGATGAGGAGCACGGATGTCTACTGTCAATTTTTTTATGTTTTATTTTATTTTCTATATTAATTCACATTTTAATATTTTATTAAGTCAGCCTTCTATGATCAGAGGTTTTCTTCATTGTATTTTTTTTGTTTTTTTTGGTAACCAGTTTTCTTCATTATTGAAGATGTAATTAACGGTCAGTGAATTTTCACTCTCGGGAGTGTAATGTACCGACAAATTAAGTATAAAACCTCCAATGAAAAAGGAGGGAAATTTGTGTCCAATGAATTTCCATACATTGCTTTATTTATGCATGAATTTGTTGTGAATGCCCATACTTGAAAACCCAAAAGTGTTTAATCTCATGAGGTTACCTTTTAGTTCATCATAGCTGCATAGCCTAAAAGTTGCTCATTCAATTTTCTGAACAGCTGATTTATGTTTTGGATGATCACCAAAGAGCTACGGAAGACTGTTTAAATTTGATCTGTCCGTGAAATCATTAGGACCATTCATTCATGGGATTCCTGGGCCCTATCCCATGCATGCATCAGTCCATCATTTGGATGGTCTGGATCAATGGCATGTACACCAATTCATTGTTAGAGATGGTTCATATGCTGAACCTTTATATTGACACCATATCTTTTTTTTTTTTTTTCACATCATAAGATGAGTAATTGTTTTTCTTTTGTTTTTTCTTTCTTGATAACTCTATTTTTTTTTTCAATTGTCATATTTATTGAATTGCTGTAGTATTGAGAACTCCAATCACTGTTTTACAGAACGGCGTTAGAGGATTGATGCTTGATATGTATGACTTCAACAATGACATTTGGTTGTGTCACTCCTTCGGTGGCCAATGCTTCAATGTGACAGCATTTGTAAGTACATGAAATTTCCATTTCATTATTATAATTACTAAATGCAATCTGATTATGTTATTAAACAGCAACCAGCTATCAATGTCCTGAAAGAAGTTCAAGTATTTCTTGATGCAAATCCTTCGGAGATCATCACTATCTTCATCGAAGACTATGTCACATCTCCCCAAGGCCTAACAAAGGTATTCAATGCGTCTGGACTGACAAAATTCTGGTTCCCAGTATCCAGCATGCCCAAAAATGGGGAAAATTGGCCTGTGATAGATGATATGATTAATAAGAATCAACGTTTGGTGGTGTTCACCTCAAAATCAGCTAAGGAGGCTTCTGAAGGTATCGCGTACCAATGGAGATATGTTGTAGAAAACCAATGTAAGCACTTGTTCTTCCTAATGCATCTGCTAATTTTTGCCAAGGGAGATGAGATCCCAATTCACAATTTATGGATTTGTGGATGGCACACCACGGACAATGAGCGGAATTCCATTATTTCATTGCAGAGGCATGAATTCTTAATTCCTGAAAGTACCTTAGCATGGCTTATCTTTATTTTTTTTTTATCTTGATATCTAACCTAGCTTGATTAACGGATAATATTATAATCACCTAAGATTGTAATTTTAATCTCATTAAAGATTGGATCTTATCATTATAATGATCATAAAAGAGATGCTTGACCATCAACCACCATCTTTGGACATCTCAGATCTCATTCATTGACAACCAGGTTTTGACATCAACCACCATGTGTTTCTCTAACATGTGGTATTAGAGCCCGGGCTCAGATCCAAAATCAAGTCCCAAGTTTTGATCAAATATCTTCCTTGTCTTCTCTACATGGTTCTTCTTTCTCTCTCTCCTGTCCAAGTGTCCTGCACAATGTAAGTAGGGGCGGAATCAGGAAATTTGCTTGGAGGGCCACTATATAAGGAACAGGGGCAGACCCAAGTGGTCACACCCGTGTAATTCGAGAAACTCTTATAATAATATATTAAAATTTTTTATTTTGTTATTAAACTTTTTCACTTGACCATTGCCCGGACCCAAATAAAAATCCTGGGTCTGCCATTGAGTAAAATGACTGAATGTTAAGCATAGCAGTAGACATAAACTGATATGTTTTTTCTGCTGAGAAAGTTGTCAAGGAAAATTGGTGCCTCCTCTTTCCTCTGCAGTCATCTCTAGACATTCTTTCACCTGTGAGGAGCAGTAACAATGATTGCCCAGGTATGAGAATAACTAGTCCTCTTGATTTAGAGGAATTATTTGTTTGGTCAGCCCTAACGTTCTTTAGAAGTAGGAAGAACCTAGGTTGCATAATCTGGAAAACATAGGAGCCTGCAGTAGTTGATGCATCCCATGGTGATCAGGAAGGTGATAATTTTACCTTTATGTCTTTGTTCTTGAACATTGTAGAGGGACCATATAATTTATGGATTCATGTTTCTTAAGATTACTGGGGAGATCTGGAAGACTCACTTACTCAGCACTGCATAGAGAAATCGCTCCCATGGAGCAAGGGGATCAGTTTGTTGAACAATAAATTGGTCTAAAACTGCTGACTAAAACTACTGACTGCAACTTGCCACTAGTTGCCACAAAATAGGAGAATAAAAAAAAAAAGACATTGAAAATGGAAACCATTTGGTGTTTTTGTTCGGCTTTGTCCGGATTGTGAATTGCTACACTAGCCATAAGGAAGAAGTTCTAACCTCTCCTAGAGTCTACAATTATATTTGGGGAGAAGCAAATCAAAGTGCTAAAATAGCCAATCAGAATTTGGCAGTTCTTTCTGGAAGATCTACACTAGCCATAGACTCTAGGAAGTTTGCAGAATCGACAAAGCTTTTATTTAGTGCAAAAAAAATAATTTGAAATGTTCACGATGACATGTGAGAGGATCATGTTTGGACTTGCATCCACAAATACAACGAAAATAGTGGGTAGCATGTGCTCATAGGTCGAATGAAGGGAAATTTAATTCTTCTACAATACATTCTACCCTAAGTGGCTCTTCATCAGACACAGGTGACCATGCGGTTCAAGAACTTATCCCGTAGGCAATTGCACTTAGGGCTTCATGCAAGAAAGGCTTTGACGTAGGAATCAGGTACATCTACATCTATCTCTGTCCATATTTGTGAACAAAGTACTGATTCTGATGCACCAATGAAGCATGGTATCTACAAGACTGATTCCCTCTGGAAAAGTACTTGTACATTAGTTCTTCTCAATCTACCTTACACATATCCCCTTTAAAACCTTTGAAAGGGGTATTCATATAATTGTACATTGTAAACATTAATATAAATACAGGTCACTCCCTCAAACAGGGTATTGCAGATTTTATGCCAATTCTGAGATTGTCATGGCATTAGTACTTTAGGCGTAAGGTTTTAGGATTTTTTTTCCCTTTTGAAGAAGTTTGGCTCCTCAACATCGGCTACAACTATGAGTCGATTTATTCGTGAGTAACCAACTTCTAGGACTTTCTTTTTTCATGTTCAATATTTCTTTTGTCGGGATTGCCTCTGCTCATCTACTGTTGTTGTCATCTTCAGCCTTGTGTCAATCTCGAAGTCTCCTAGGGATTGAGTCGATTAAGAGGTCTTTGTTTCATAGGATTGCTGCTTGGGACAGATGCATCAAAATCCCAATGTCTTTGCGAAGCAGCCTCCAACAGAACCTTCGCATTTCTTTGTTGATTATAAAAACAGAGTTTGATTCCAAAGTTCGGCAGAGACCCAAAGACCTCAATTTCCTGAGATCCTTGCAGAGTTTAGCTATGGAAAAGCACTTTGAGCACAAATCCCTTCAATTAGGCACAAATAGAGAGAGACAGAGAAGATGACTAGGGCAAATCAAAATTGAGAAAAGGTACTAGCAACACCGACCTATTGTTCTAGGGTATTTTGGCACAAATCGAAAGAGGAAAAGAATATGACCAGGGACTGTTCGGACTTCGGAGGATCAAGATCGAGAAACGGACCCTTTGAGCAGCAGCACTGACTAGATCATTTGGAGGATGAGATAAACAGATTTCAGCCCAGGACATGTGGTCCCCATTTGTGAAAAGTATACCATTAAGAAAATGAAGCTGGAAGATTTCAGCTTAAATTTGAAATTGATGTATATCTTTTAGGGCGATAAATCCATTCATGAAGAAATTTTAGAAATTACGTGTTCATAGAATTCACTGTGTTCATTTCAATATAGTCATCTCTACTTACACAAGGGAGAATGAGATAAACAGATCCTTATCTAACCATAAATCTAATTTAAATTTATGTAGTCATTCAAACCTAGTAATTTAAAATTATTCAAAATTCTAATTCAAAATGTTTAAACAAATCTTATCCTTTACAAAGATGGCCAACTCTTATCATGTAACCCACTAGGTATCATTCAATCTACTCTCTCAAATCCATATATTCTCATTTCATTAAGAAAAGCCAAAATAAGTTTTACTTTCTATCTTGTCTATAGTTTTGCTTTCTATCGTCTCTGTTGCCACCCAACAAGCCCTACATTCTTTATCTCCTATTTCCCACCTAAGTTTTTGATGGCCATGCTATTCGTGGCTATTCCTAAGTGGAAAGAAGCAATGATTGTTGAAATGAATGCCTTGTAAAAGAGAAGAACCTAGGATTTAGTTGAGCTACCTGAAGGAAAACATATTGTTGGGTACTTAACCATTCAGATTATGAATGGTTTGGAGTAACCATTGCAGATGTTATCTATCGTATTTCGTGTTATATAGAGAGTCAATACTAGGTTAGCAGAGATGAGAATGTTGAGATGGACATGTGACATAATTGCAAAAGATGGATACTGAAATAAACGCATTTGGGCATATACATAGCTATCAATTCTATTTCATTTTGGCCCTGTAGTGGAACGTTCCTGCGTACCAATCAATTTTGGTGTTCCGCTTCAAAAAGGTGAATGAAAAATGGAAAAAGAAAAAAAAAGACCTAATATTGGAAAAAAAGTTAATATTCTAAAATATCTCTAAAAATGCATGCTTACATCATTTCTATTAGAGAGATATTTGGCTAGGGCTTTATTTCATATTAGAGTGACATTTAGCTAGGGCCCATAATATATAGAGTGAAATTTGTCTAGGGTCAATTTTGTATTAGAGTGAAGCCCCCTCATAGTAGAGTGAAATTTGGCTATGGCCTAATTTCTATTAGAGTGAAATATGGCTAGGGCCCATTCTTATTTAAGTGAAATTTTGTGAGGGCCTATTTCCCATTAGAGTGAATTTTGGCTAGGGCCCTGGGACATTATTTTAGGAGGCCACATTTAGATTTCTAATCAAATGACTTGCTTGAAATAAAAAGAGCCCTTCATAAAAGTGCATTCTTCCCCTGCGGTCAAGAAAAGAGAAAAAAGAAAGAGAGAGAGAGAGAGAGAGAGAGAGAGAGAGAGAGAGAGAGAGAGAGAGAGAGAGAGAGAGGAGAGAGAGAGAGGATGGAAATAAAAAAAAGGGTGGGAATTGATGTAGCAGCCAGGTATGTTGTACCCTAAACCCTCCTCATTGACACATGGATTTGTTCTCTCCTATCAACAAACTGATACCTATGAACATTTTACGAGCTAATAACCCTCTTGATTTTAATGTAAATTTTCAAAAGGATTATGGATGTCCTTTCTCTGATCCTACATTATATCATTGAATTGTTGGAAATTTGATATATCTCACTATGACATGGCCTCATACTGCCAAGTCATTCATATTGTTGTGAGTCAATTTGTTTCAAATCCCTGCATCCCTCATATTTACATTGTACTAATTAGTATGGGCTTTTAAATTCCTTATCATCCCCATTACAATCGATCAGCTATATGTATGCCATTTGTGGTCAGATGTTTTGACATAAGACAATTTACTACTGGATGGTGTATGTTCCTAAGCATTTCGCTTAGTTCATGGAAGTAAAAAATGTTCAAAATCCTCTGTTGAATAGAATATAGATCCGTGTCCTTTGCCTTATGTGGATATTTTTACCTCAATGTTTCCAAAAAGATTTTCATCTCTTACAACTCAACACCCCTCTCAATGCTTGTAATATATATGCCATCTAGATTGTTTAAAATCCACTTTTTTTATTATAACACACAAAACACAAAGCTCTACTATCACTTTATTCTGCAATATCTCTTCAAATGCCTTCTTTAACTTCCTTATGTATCATCAACTGTTTACAAAGTCCGAACTAAGTCCGCCATGATTTCCTTGTGGGAGAATTGATATTAAATGATTCTCCACATCAATTTGAGGTAGTGTACAGAGACACCTTATCCATTGCACATGATGACTATCAGGAACAATGAAGATTACACCCCATTATTCACACTTCCAATGTACAATAATTGTATCATGCCAAAGTGATAACTATAGATTGTGTAGAAACAGTTAGACTGCAATCATCTCATTAGAGATCATATCTTAGATTGTGACCATCCGTATCGAAGGGATTGTACTAGCTCCTCTATTACCTACAAATAAAGTACATGGTCATCCTCACAATCAGGCACACTTTTCCATCTCATTTATTCTCTGCTTTCTTATTATGTGTTGGTATTAGTTTAGGGTTTATAAGAAGTACCATACTCCTTTGAGGACCACAAATTTATTGAGTCATCCCTATCATAGCTTATATGGACATATCTCTTATATATATGATTTAGATTGATTTAAGGAGATGATCGTAACTGGTAAGCACCAAGCAACCTAGAAATAAGCTACTTAATATGCACACAATTTAAACTCGCAAGCGCACAAGATCACTATGTAGTATAATGAATTGTAAGTACGAGGTCAATCCCACGAAAACTTGTGATAAAACAATGTCAAAATTAAGTAAAAATTCAGAATATTAAATGGATGAAAAAGATGATTGAATGCTGATTGAATGAATGAAATTACTAAAAACAGTAAATTAAACTATTAAAATAAATCAAAAGCTTAATGGAAAGCAACCTAACACATAAAACTACTACTAGGATTGAAAACAATGATAATGAATGAACTAGGGTTTCATCTACTCCCTTAACCGATCCTATGCATGTCCCTTATTACCCTTTAATAAAAAATCAGAATTTATTAGTGACATCTATCAACCTAGACCATAGCATATGGGTCTAGATTACTATTCCCATAAACCTAATTCATGAGTGGCATACTACATGAATTGTTTATTATGATGCAAAAATTAAGCATGGCATATGTCCTAGTCAAAACATACAGAATGCATAAAACAATGGGAATGATAAATGCATGAGTCTAAGCGGCATATACTTAGATTATTCATGGTTCTAAACCCTAGATGCTTAACATTAAGATCAATCAAAATTAAGTTAGCTACTCTTAAATTTAACTGAACATGGCATGGTTGGCATGGCATATACACAACTCATCAATTAAAAGCATGGTTTAGAAACTCAACTAATAAAACTGAATTCTTAATTAAAGAATGCCAAAAGAGACTACATAAAATTAGGCTAGGGTTTCAATTACACCCTAGCCCTAAAAAGTTTAGCTACTCATGTTTGTAATGGAAAATAACATAGAAACGAAAGTCATAAGAAAAACTCTAGAAGTTTGAAGAAGAAGAAGAATTCGGCCAGCAGCTTGTTCCACGTTTTCCTCCTCCAAAAGCTCTCCAAGATGGTTGTACGGCAGCTAGGATTGTGGTGACGATGGGTGCTGGTCGTCCACCCCTTGTATCCCCTTATATACGTTTTGCAATGGCTTCTTTAGTAAATAGTTCCCTTGTATGGTTAGGTTTCCATCTTGCTTTACAATTAGGCTTCCTAATTAGAATGAAATAGGAGTCTTCTTTCTTGATTAGCAAGACTTTCTAAATCTGGTCCCACTTGTATCTTCTAGAACGTTCCTCACATGGACCCACAAATCTGAGAATTAATTGTAAGAGATTAAATCTGAACGTTTTATAATAAAAGTGGGCCCATATGATACGTGCACAATGAGTGTGGGACCCCCTTTGGACTTCTAACTTGGCTTGAATTCTTGCTCTAAACTTTCCTTATTTTTCTCCTTTGTGGGCCCCCTTTTGGGCGTGTAACACACTTGGGAATGTCTTGTTTTCCTTCTTTGTTTCACTTTCCTTTCTTGATTGAGCTTTCTTGTTCTCCAATTTTTTCTTCTAATTTGAATTTTAAGTTCCCAAAGAATTCGAAAGTAGTCTTGAAATCTGAAGCAGCTTGTTGGGACCCACCATAGCCCTTCTTAGTGATTCACGCCCATCATTCTTCATAAGTTCTTCTCTTTTAGCTCCTTTTGACCTTTTCATAAAATTAACAAAAACTATGTAAAATCAAATAAAACAACTATGAACTAGCACAAGATAAACCAAATATCAGGGATCAAATTGTAAACAATTAAGCACTTATCAAATTCCCCCAAACTTACCTTTTGCTAGTCCTCGAGCAAAACAATAAAATAAACAAGTAAGAAATTTGAACACTAAAGTATGAAACCTATCCTTCCACCATTAGTCACAGAGATTTCTGTTCAATACATGATTCAAAGAAGCAAGAGTCTCAACCAGTTCTAAAGATTACCCAAATAATAAGTTAGCTCACATCCACATGCTCAAAGGGTCGTGTGTAAAACAATACTGACTTAACTTTCAGTTTAGGCTTTCAGACAACCAAACAATCATTTGCATATTAGTTTAACTTCAATCCTTACCATGGATACTCTCACAATAAAACACTCAATAATTGGCTAAGAGTGAGCAGACAATGATCTCATGAAAGATACCACATGCTTGAAGTGAAATCATACACCATAGGCTCCCATTCCATCTCATCTCCACACTGGGACTACACTTCACCTAGAATCAATTAGGGCTTTTACACATGGGTTATCATGGGGCTAGGGTGAAGGGTTAAGAATGAGAGGAAATGGATACCAATATCTAAGGAATTTGCATAGAATCACACTTCTAGTTCCTTTATACACTTCTGATTTTGGCGGCTAAGGCTTGCATTTGAATTTTATTGAGTCACAGTGTACCCTCCTTTATTTTTTTTCTTTTTTTTTTCTCTTTTTTTTTTTTCCTTTTTTTTTAATAAAACTGAAACTATGGAGTGGCAGGGTAACGGCAACCTTTCTTTTATTTTCTTTTTCTCGAGCCTTGCACACATTTTGTAGTGAATCTTGAATTCATCTTTATACTTCCTTAGATAAGGTAAGGCTATACATACAGTAAGGTAACTCCCCCAAACTTAGGGGTTGGTATGGGTGCAAGAAATGGCTTAATTAAGGCTCAACATGGATAACTAGTGATAAACGTCAAAGGGAATGGGTAGAAAAGCACAAACATGGTCTAAAATCATCTCCTATGGTTCATGTAGTCGAAATATGCCTCAATCGGATAAAAATGAGAGTTTTAACATGTTATTCCATATAAAATTCAGAACATGTGATCAAAGATTGATAATGAAATCAACTGCGTCATATAGATCAAGAAATGAATGATCATATCACTCAGCATACAAATCATCATTTCTCATTATTGTGGTAGGAAGGAACTATGACTCAAAGAAAAACAAATATTTTTGTGATTTTCGATTTTTTTTTTTTTTTTGGACTATAATGACTCTATCCTAACTAAGACTCTTCCCCCAAACTGAAATTAAACATTGTCCCCAATGTTGTAAAATAAAGTAAGAAGGAAACAGTAAAAACATAACAGAAAAGTAATTAGAAAGACAAGGAAAAGGGTAAAAGAATTCAGCGAGTACATCGCCAACTCTGAATCACCATCCTCAACTTTTCCTTGCAAAGATCTGGGCTACCTCCCAGTCCCAGTAGTGCTTGCTTTTTAGTCGTCAGCCGGACTGGGCGTCTCTATCAAGCTGGAGGGGAATCTGTTAATTTAAGCACATCCACATCCTTGTCAAAATTCTGCTCCCAATAGGGCTTGAGCTTATGTCTATTGACTTTGAACTTGTTACCATTCTTTGGATTATAGATCTCAATAGCCCCATGCTCAAATACCTCAAACGTCTTCCTCACTAGCTGCTTATCATGGAACACTTTAGTCCTTTCTTTATATAGCTTGGCATTCTCATATGCTTCATATCGTAGCTCCTCAATCTCATTCAGCTATAACTTCCTCTTCTCACCTGCCTCCCGAATAGGCATACATGGTAAGGTCTCATGCTCTAGCAAATAGGTATACTTGAGATGGTCAGGTAATTGCTTCAATTCTAACTATGGTGCTTTTATCACAGAAGGAACAGGTTGCTTGTGGAAGAACCAAGAATTTCATAAGAGTTAGAATATTTGCTTGGAATGGAGGCGAGTACTTCTAGTTGATTTGCAATCTCCATAAGTGTTGCCTCAAGTTCATCACTATCTCGCACGATTTCAGATTTGATGAGGCCTTGCTGAATGCATGTGTCCAACTCCTCTTTGCACCCATGTTCTCTTGGAAACACCTCTCCTATAGCCTGCTCAATCACCTCGATCTGAAAGCAATCTTCATCTCTTGGCATTTTCATAGCTTCAAACACTGTTTTTTTTTTTTTTGCTATTAAAGGATGCTTTTATTGAAAGGTAAAGGTTACAATAACGAGGGGAGTCCCCTCTTGCTCATAGCAGAAACTAGAAATAAAGCTAGAGGAAAGATGACAGAAGAAAAAAAATGAAGTTCCCAAAATCGGTCTCTCTTGCCCGAGTGTCCCTAGAGTGCAATCATGTGGAGGAGACATCATCAGCAGGGATGAATTCACCATTACCCACCTGGGGACTACTTGTTATTGATGTGGTAATACTTCCCACTGCAACGGAAGAGTTTCCAGTCTCGCCATTGTGATTGAAGAAAGCTTGTGTGTATTCAGACGCCCACTTTTTATCCTCATTGAGAGCTTCTCTGATGTGAGAAGGAAGAGAAACTTGGCTGGCAGGGTCTTCAAGGATAACAAATTTTGCAAGCGTGTCTGCCACTGAGTTTGTTGTCCTTTTGCAGTAGTGGATGGACCACGCTCTGAGTGAAGACAAAAGATTCATTGTGTCCTGCCACAGAGGCATGAGATCCCAGGCTAAATTAGTTGATTGTTGGATTGTGGAGATGAACAAGACAATCTCCTTCAATTTGAATGTTTGGTGCATCCAGTTCCTTCACATGAAAAAATGAGGTATTTTAGAATACCTCTCCTTCATCTTCCCTCACCACCATCTACAAACATTTGATCCCACAACCACATGATTACACAACTGCACTCTAACCATGTGAACTGGGGGAGTTGGTATAGCTTCAAACACTTTGAACTCAATCGTTTGCCCATCGACCTTCATTTCAATTGTGCCTTTCTATACATCTATCTTGGAACCCGGGTGGTCATGAAAGGTCGGCCAAGTATAGTAGAAAGGTGGTGAGGCAGTGATACACTGTCCATGTCCAGTACCACAAAGTCAGCAGGTAATATGAATTCTCCTTCCTTCACCAAAATGTCCTCCAGAATGCCCATTGGGTGCTCCACACACCTGTCCGCCAATTGTAATGTAATAGAAGTTGGTTTAAGCCATGGATAAAAATATCGGTATCGGCGGGCGTATCGGCCCGCCGCCAAACCGATACGAAGCGGGCGATACGTAGCGTATCGGGGATACGTACGGCGTAGCGGTGCGATTTGAAAAAATCGCCCAAAAAATCTGAAAAAATTCCAGAAAATCCAGAGAAAATTGTAAAATGAAAGAATATGTGGTTCTTTTGCAAAAGTAAGTAAGAAAAGGGGGCGTATCGGTGCCCTCAATATATGAAGTCCTGTATCGCTGTATAAATAGAAAATAATAGTAATGATTAGTTTTTTCACATGTATTCATGTTTCTTAGTGATAGTAATTTAGAAAGTAATGGAAAACTCATAAAAAAAAAATAGAACATGAAATAAAGGCATAAGACTTTAGGTCATTAGTCATTACTCATTACTCATTATTAAACAATTGAACATTGAACAATCAAATATAAATACTTCAACATTCAAGGTTCAAATTCAATCAAGTGAATGAACTATGAAGTGATCAACAATCAACATTCAACACCAATTTAGAAATGAGTCAAATGATAGAGTAGAGAGTTAGTGAAGGAAATAGGATTAAGAATACCTTAATCCACCAAAAGGAATGTCTACCAAGATTCAAGGCGCCATGGTTATCCTCATCCTCATCAGTGTTTTCATTTCTATTGGCACCATATTGAATTTGATATTGATGAGCATTGGCATCCACAAATCCAAAGAAAGCAGTCGGATCATCATAGGAAATTGGAGGAGGTGGAGGTGGATATCTACCATGTTGTGTTTCACCATAGTCACCATATGAGTAGGGCCCTGAAGTTGAAGACTGTTCTTGTTCTTGTACTTGACCATGTGGAAAATAATGTGAGGATCCTTGTCCACTGTAACTAGGGTTCCACGAATCAATCCATGATGCCGCTTGTTGTCTTCCAACATCTCCACCCATATTTCCTTGCCCATTACCATCTCCAACCCCAGGTGGTGAGTCTCTTCGGCGCCGTTGATAACCACGGCTTGGATCAAATCTTCCAGATGGTAACTCCTGTACTTCCTCTACAGGAACAACATCATCTTCATCATGTTGGTAGTATTCACTAGTTCCACCTGTCCCACTGTTTCCTCCTACATCTCCTCCACCATGGCTACTCGAAGAGACAGTGGTGGAACTAGCTTTCTCAGAAGATCCAATACGAGCAGGTTCTTTTCCACTCCTAGACCTACTGGACCTGGTACTAGTACCTTCTCCTTGAGGTGGCTGGCCTTCTGCAGGTGCCTCACCCATATCCTCATCTATCAATTCTTGAATCGTTCCTTGAAACCCCGGATCTGAATCTAGCAGTGGATCCTCTATCTCGGCTAGCCATGGGAGTAAGGGATCGTTATCTCTGAATATGTTATCCAAATTAATAGGACAATAAGCAGGATCATCCCTTGCTTTTCTCTCCCTAGTTCTGTTTCTCAACTTCAAATTGTAATGACAGTATACAAGCTTGTTGAGTTTCTGCATGGTAAGCCAATTCCTGGCCTTCGTGTGGATCAAAGAGAAAGTGCTCCAATTTCTTTCACAATTGGCAGATATTGTAGTTTGACTAAGGATGCGAACAAACGCTCTCCTTAGATGTGGAGCACTCTCTCCATAATTCATCCACCAATCAGCTGAAATGCAAAAATAAATAAAAAGTTAGATATTCGTAACGCTCAAATCATTCTAATCAATTAAGATAAATAGATCAAGACTATTGGGTGAGGTTTTGTTCATAATCATACCAGGTGGCATCCTTCCAATCGATCGTATCACAAGAGGGTCAGCAAAAGTTCCTCTCCTTTGTGTATACATAGATATCTATAATGTGAAAATTGAAAATAAGTCAGTAAACCCATACAGGCATACAGCATGTATGGCAATTGGCAGTTGGCAGTTGGCACTTGGCAGCATAATTAAATTCTCTTGAGTCTTAAGTAACCACCAACCAGTAACCACCCACTCACCTCTTGTATGGCATCAACTTGATCATCTGGGCTTAACAATCTCTTCAATACCTCCCGTAATCCTACCCGCAAGTCCGTATCTATTGCTTCGTGTGTGTAGTTCGGCATTTTGGTAATAGAATTCGGGATTCAAAAAATAACCTACATTAAAAATATGTAGAATGTACAGTGAGCAAACAATGTAATAAATACATTAGACTTAGGAAAACAAAAGAGTATCAACTATCAAAGATATATATTAATTACCTGCAGCATGCAATGGATGTGTGCAACTGATCGTTCCAACGGGCATCAATAATGTCTATATATTTCTGGTGATATCTAACATTTTCCATTATGGCTCGCTTTGCCCGATCCATTGCTTCATATATAAAGCCCATTGTCGGCTTGTCATCACCATCTACAAGACGCAACACTTTAACTAAAGGCTCAAAAACCTTTAATACTTTCTTTACTTTCTTCCAAAATTTATTGTCCCTCATCAGGTTTGGGACTTCAAACTCCGGACCATGAGTTGCATTGCCCCATTTCGAACGAAGCCATTCTTCCGATGCAAACATCTGAATCAGCTCTGTTCTAAACCTTACAATGCTTTCCATAGCCAGGAAATGGGTCGCAAACCTAGTTATTCCTGGACGCAGCAAGGCATGGTTATTTGTGTATGTTTTCATCAAGTTTAACACCCATGAATGATCATATATAAATCTTGTAATTCCTCTACATGCCTTGATCAATGAAGCCACTGTTGTCTTTCTTCCAATCTCTTCCAACATGAGATCTATGCAAGGTGCTGCACATGGGGTCCAGAATAAATGTTCCCTCTTGTCCATCAACATCTTACCAGCTGCCTTGAATTGGCACCATCATCTGTAACAATTTGTACAACATGCTCCTCTCCCACACTCTCTACAATTTTATCCATAAGAGTGTATATATACGGCTGTCCGTCTATGTTCAGTTGCATCAACGGACTTCACAAAAACGGTCCCTGCAACTGAATACACCAAAAAGTTTATTAATTGTGTTTGAGTGCCGCTGGTCCACCCGTCACACATGATAGTAACACCATTCTGTTGCCACATGGGCCTAAACTTTTCCACCCATGCTTTTATTTCTCTATATTCTTCTTCAAGGTATTTAGTGCCCACATCATATACGGAGGGCGCCTGTATACCCCGCCCAGCTTCGGCGGCAACATCAAGAATAGTCTGAAAATATGGGGAATCCACTGCTGTAGGTGGTATGTTCTTGTTAATTAGCCATTTTGCGGTAGCTTTGGCTAACCTATCTTGCAGCCTTCATTACCCCCTTCACAACACTCGATATTTTTGGTTGTTTAGCACCCTCTTTCTATGTGCTAGAGGATCAAGAGGAGGAGGAACTGCTCTTCTAGTAGAGATAACTTCTACATCAACATCCCGTTCCCGGGTGCTAAATGCCCTACGCATAGCCCCCCCAATGCCCTTGCCCCTGCTTGGCACAGCAGATGATGAGCCCCCTGCATCATAAAATTTGCTTCCAGCAAATGCACGACGTTCATATTCTTCTTGTTGACTCATGATGGACTCTCGACGTGCAGCCTCCATCTGTGCATCTTCCTCCTCATCAAAGTATTCATCCCCAAATACTTCATAACGGGCAGCATCAACTTCTTGCCGCCTCTTTTCTTTTATCTCTACTTTTCTAGCTTTGTTTTGGCTAAGCAATGCTTTCATTTGTTCCCTGTACAGCCAGCAACATTACCAGAAACATGGCCCAAGTGGTGCTTGAATCTTGTAATGCCCCCATGGATCACTTTCCCACAAAACTTGCATTTGATTTTCAACCTGTTATTATCAACTGCCTCACCAAAGCTCCATGCGGGATCAATATCACGAGGCATTTTAACTTTTCAATAGAAGACTGAATACCTGGCTATCAATAATTAAATATGGACAAGTAGTATGTTAAAAATTAAAAAACAAAGAATTAAAAAATATAAAAAGTAAAAACACAAGCAATATATGTTGGAATGATCTATGGAATGCATCTCCAAGTGGTTTCATGGGTTGTCCATGATATTCACATTTTTTTTTCAAAAAATAAATAAATCCGAAATAAAAAAATAGAGAACAATAAGAAAACAATCAAAATGTGATGGATTGATCTATGGGAAACATAGATCTATCATTTAGAATGCATCTCCAAGTGGTTTCAAGGGTTGTCCATGAGTATTCACATTTTTTTTTTCAAAAATAAAAAATCCGAAAATAAAAATAGAGAAAAATAAGAAAACATTCAAAATGTGATGGATTGATCTATGGGAAACATAGATCTATCATTTAGAATGCATCTCCAAGTGGTTTCATGGGTTGTCCATGAGTATTCACATTTTTTTTTTCAAAAAATAAATAAATCCGAAAATAAAAAATAGAGAAAAATTAAAAAAATGTGTAAATCATCAAAGGAAAACATAGATCTAACAATATTACAAGGTTTCACAAGCATTTATAGTAGTTAGAGAGAGATTCAATTGATGATCTCAAAAGTCAACTACAAAATATCTAAAAGAAAAAAAACCTACTTTACCTTGAACCTTCAACCTTGGAAGCTTGAATCTTGTAGTTATTTCACTTATTTCTCCTTTCTTTGATGTTTGTTGTAGTGGATCTTGTATTCTTGTGGTAAAATGACTAAAATCTTGATTTAAAGTTTAGGGCACTTCAATGGTTTTTCTCATACTCACACTGACAATAGAAAGATGAGTGAAAGAGAGAAGTGAGTGAAAAGTAGTAAGAAATGTTGAAATGGGTCGGATGGGGGGTTTTTAAAACCCCCGGTACGTATCGGCCGATACGATACGTATCGGCATGTATCGGCCGATACGATATAGTATCGGCCGATACAGAGCGATACACGATAAAATGGTTTTATCGTGTGTCGCTGTCGGCCGATACGAAGCATATTTGTATCCTTGGTTTAAGCTCCCCCAAACCCAAATACTCATATACTGAAAATGGCAGCAAATTGATACTAGAACCCAAGTCTAGTAAGGCTCTCTCAAATGTATGATCTCCTATCTTGCAAGGTATAGTAAAGCTCCCAGAGTCCTTCAATTTGGAGGAAGCTTTCTTGAAAGAACTGCATTGACTTCCTCGATTAACTTAACCTCTTCATGATCTCTGTTTCTTCTCTTGTCTGTGCATAGCTCCTTGATAAACTTTGCATAAGAGGGTATCTGCTTGATAGCATCAATCAATGGAATGTTAATCTCTACCTTCCTTAGTGTCTCGAAGATGTCCTGCGTGAACTGACTCTTCTCCTGTCTCAGCCTCTGAGGGTAAGGTGGAACTTGCTTATACACTCTCTCTGGCTCTTTGGAGGCCGTGACCTGAATAGGAGTGGCCACAGTGTTTATGCTCTTTTTGTCACTCTCCTGGTTCACATTAGTCTCATTTTGCCTTGCACTGTCCCTGTTAATGTGTTAATGATGCTGCTGCTCCAAGCCCAGATTCGCAGGCCCATTTAGGCCCAGGCCCATACTTTGTTCTTATCATTAGTCACAGTCACAGCCACATGTACATACTAATTTAGTTAGCTAATTATTAGGATCTAGATTTGCTTAATGGATTGTAATCAGGGCTTTCAGCCCCTATATATATGACATACAAACGACCCTCAAAGGGATCGAATCCTATTCATTCTCTCACATTCACATGGTATCAAAGCCAATCTGTGATCATCTGTGATCATCATCTTCAATCAGATCTGCTCCGATCATCCCTGATCATCTCAGATCAGGCGTGGCCCACCTGTGATCAGGCGTGGCCCATTTCAGCAGACTTCTCCAAAGTGGTCGACCAGATATTCTCTTATTTGTGAAGATTTTTACAAGATTTATTGATCATCCGAAGTGGGCCTTCTACCTGTTTTTGTATCAACTAAAATTGTTGGGTTGGTTTTCATCTCGGCCGTTCAAAATCCTGGATCTGGATTTGTTTTGGTCGAAACCACTTCCATTAGCTGCGTCATTATTCTGCTCAATCATCCCTTCTCCCTGATCTATCCAAAGATCATCAGGTGGGGCCCAGACTTCCTGTTTGCTCCCAGACGGCCTGGACGAGTTTACTGTTTGGAGTTTTTTTTTTCCGAAATCTGTCATTTCGGCTCACAGACAAGGTCATCTCTCTCTTTGCTTATTGTTCAGGCTTATTCTCTGTGGATCTTCTCTGTGTTGAGGTAATTTGCCAGTTTTATTCTGTGGATCTCAATTGTAGTTTGGATTGTCTGTATTTCTGCTGGTTCACCTCTATCATTATACATGGAAAAATCTGAAATCACATTAATCAAGTTTAATGGCAAGAATTATCCCTCATGGGCTTTTCAATTTGAACTTTATCTAGAGGGTAAAGAATTATGGGGCCATATCTCTGGCACTGATCCAAAGCCCACAGAGGATGAAAAAAAAATTCTGTCATGGAACACAAAAGATGCTAAGGTCAAGACCTGGATTCTCGGTTCCATGGAACCACAATTCTTCATGAATTTGAAACCTTACAATCTGCCAAAGATATGTGGGAATATCTGAAAACAGTATATCATCAGGGGAATTCTGCTGACAGTATCAGTTAGATTCGAAATTGCGAATATATGCAAGGGACTTCTTCCATTCAGGAGTATTATTCGGGTTTTTCAGGAATTTGTGGACAGAGCTAAATGAAATTAAATATGCCAATATTTCTGCTCAGGCCCTTCCCGAATTACAAGTCATACTAGAAACTAGTCATCGGGATCAATTTCTTATGAAATTAAGGCCTCAGTATGAATCAGTCAGATCAAATCTCATGAGTAGGGTCCCTTCTCCTTCTCTGGATGCCTGTCTTAATGAATTATTGCGGAGAGGAACAGAGACAATTGACGCAATCTGAGGTGCTTCAACAAAACAGTACGGGTACTATGGAGGTTGCCTATAGTGTACCCACCTGTCAAACACCAACCTCCTCTGTCAGTGTTGGTTATTCTTCCAAGGGGAAACAGCCAAACAGAGATCTGAGTAAAGTACAGTGCTTCAAGTGTCAAACTTTCGGCCATTTTGCAAATCAGTGCAAGCAGCGGATCTGCAATTATTGCAAGGCATCTGGACATTCGATCAATGAATGCCGCAAACGTCCTCAAAACAGAAATCCGAAAGCTTACCAGGCGATAACTGCTACTGGCACTATTGATTCATCTTCTGCACCTTCTTCGGCACCTCCTGCTGCTGCTCCAATCTCTCCTGAAATGATCCAACAGATGATTCTCCAGGCCTTGTCCACTCTTGGTATATCTGGTAAAAATCAATCTCCCTCTCACTGGTATTTTGATTCTGGTGCCTCCAATCATATGACATCATCTTCCAAAAATTTCTCCAAAATTAAACCATATGATGGCAAGATTCACGTCCATGCTGCAAATGGAACCACTATACCTATTACATCTGTTGGTGATATCTCTCATTCTCTACCTTTACATGATGTCTTTTGTTCCAAACATCTTTCTACCAACTTAATTTCAGTTGGTCAATTGGTTGATAATAACTGCAATGTTTGTTTTTCCTCCTTGGTTGTGTGGTGCAGGATCAGGAGACGGGGAAGGTAATAGTGAAGGGGCCTACGTGGGGGCGTTTGTTTCCTCTTCACTAGTAACACCGACTCCAGATAGTCCATGTTTGCTTTATCAGTTGTTTCTAAGAATAATGTGCAGTGTGTGCCCAATAGATTAGGACATCCGAATTCAACCATTTGTTATCTTTGTTAAATTCTGGTCATATTAATAAAATGAAGTTTTTATCATTCAGATGTTGCTATTGATTGCACCACTTGTAAGCTGGGTAAAAGTAAGACTTTGCCTTTTCCTTTACATGTCTCTTCTGCTACCCAAAGTTTTGATTTAATACATAGTGATGTTTGGGGTGTTGCACCAATTATTTCTCATTCACAGTATAAGTATTTCGTAACTTTTATTGATGATTATAGCCGGTTTACATGGATTATTTTCTACATGCCAAATCTGAAGTTTTTGATGTATTTAAAAAATTCTTGAATTATGTTCAAAATCAATTTCAACTTGTATTAAGGTTCTTCGAACCGACTCAGGGGGGGAATATGTGTCCAAACATTTTCAGGAATTTTTACAAGATAGAGGGATTATCTCCGAACGGACTTGTCCCTATACTCCTCAACAGAATGGTGTGGCAGAACGGAAAATCGTCATCTTCTAGACATGGTCAGATGCTTATTGTTAGAATCCTCCGTTCCACCCAGATTTTGGTCAGAAGCTTTAACCACTGCTACTCATATCATCAACCGACTTCCTTCTCCAAAACTTCAAAACACCTCTCCATATTTTCGTCTTTTCAAAACTGAACAAAATACACTTCTTCCACACTTTTGGTTGTGTTTGTTTTGTTCATCTTCCCACACACGAACGATCCAAGTTATCGGCTCAATCGGTAAACATGTGCATTCCTTGGTTATGCTTCCCACCAAAAAGGTTTTGTTTGTTATGATCCCCAACTCCAAGCGTATTCGTATTTCTAGGAATGTTGTTTTTTTTTGAACCAAACCAAACCAAACCCAACCAAACCAAGCCTTTCCCAAAGGGGGGGTCGGCTCTATGGATTTGACGACGCCAATCAAATCTGTTTAGGGCCATGTCCTCCGTTAGATCCATGTAGGCAAGCTCATGTTTAATAGTTTCTTTCCAACTTCTCTTGGGTCTCCCTCTCATTCTCCTACTCTTGGCAAACTCCATGCTTTCACACCTTTTAACAGGTTGCCTCTGTTGGACGCCTTCTAACATGGCCGAACCATTTTAGTTCGATTTTCTCTCATTTTATCTCCAATCGGTTGCTATTCCTACTATGCCCCTAATCTCCTCATTCCTAATCCTATCTCTCCTTTGCTCCCGCACATCCATCTTAGCCGTCTCATCTCCGCAACTTCCATCTTCTTGACATGATTATTGCTTACTGCCCCAACACTCTGATCCATATAACAACGCTGGCCGTACCGCACCTTATAATATTTCCTTTAACCTTGAGGGGGACTTTCCGATCACACAAGACCCCCGAAGCACTCCTCCATTTGGTCCACCCGGCTTGAATCCTGGTGACTTACATCATATATCAATCCCTCCATCCTGTTGCACCATAGATCCAAGTACCTAAGTTTTCTTTCTCTTACTATCTTTTGTGTGCCCAAACTTACTTCTATGTTACCAGGTGTCCTACTTTGACTAAACTTGCATTCCATATATTCCGTTTTGCATCGACATAGCCTAAACCCTTTTGTCTCTAATGTTTTCCGCCCACAATTCAAGTTTAGCATTCACTCCTTCTCTCGTCTCATCCACTAAAACAATGTCATCTGCAAATAACATACACCACGGCACCTCATCCTGGATATGTCTTGTAATCTCATCCATAACTAGGGCAAACAAGTACGGGCTTAACGCTGAGCCTTGGTGTAGACCAATCGTGATAGGAAACTCCTTAGTTTCGCCGCCAGTCGTCCTTATAGATGTCACGACTCTATCATACATATCCTTTATCGCCTCAATATAAGCGACACAAACTCTTTTCTTTTCCAGAACTTTCCAAAGAATCTCCCTAGGAACCCGGTCATAGGCCTTCTCCAAGTCAATGAACACCATATGTAATCTCTCTTACCTTCTCTATACTGTTCCATTAACCTCCTTAGGAGAAAGATAGCCTCCATGGTTGATCTCCCAGGCATGAAACCAAATTGATTCTCTGAAATATTTGTTGTTCTTCTTAGTCTTCTCTCAATAACTCTCTCCCATAATTTCATCGTATGGCTCATCAATTTAATCCCGCGGTAGTTCGCACAGTTCTGAATATCTCCTTTGTTCTTGTATATGGGTATATAGAATACTTTTCCTCCATGCATTAGGCATCTTCTTGCTCTTCGCACTACATTAAACAAGCTTTGTCAACCAACTAATACCCTCATCCCCCAAGCACCTCCAGACCTCAATAGGGATACCATCTGGCCCAACCGCTTTCCCATTCTTCATTCTTTTCAATACTTCTTTAACTTCTTCCCTACTGATTCTCCTATAGAACATATGATTCGCTTCTTCTCAGTATTTTTTTTCAGGCTTTATTCTGATTCATCTCCAAAAATTTCATTTTCTAAAGTACTATCCTTGATGATGATTTTCTTCCTTCACCTTTGCGATTTCCTCCGGACAGGTGTATACTCGTCGACAAAGAACAAATGCCACTACCTTTGCCTCCTTTGCAAGAAACCAGTCCCGATTCCTGATCCGGCATCATCCTCGCATCAACTTGCTATTCGTCGTTCTGCTCGTATCTCTTGTCCACCAGATCGATATGGCTTCTCTCATTCTTCATATTTTGCTACGTTATCTTCTGTATCCATTCCTAATTCGTATTCACAAGCAGCAAACATGAGTGCTGGAAACAAGCTATGGAAGAAGAACTTAGTGCTCTACAGCAGAACCAAACCCTTGGGGTGACTGTTTCCCTGTCCAGCTTCGGTTAAACCTATTGGGAGTAAATGGGTTTACTCTATTAAATTAAAGGCAGATGGAACTTTGGACAGATATAAAGCTAGGCTTGTGGCCCTTGGCAACCGACAGGAATATGGCATTGACTACGAAGAGACTTTTGCTCCTGTTGCAAAAATGACTATTGTTCGCACAATCCTTGCTATAGTGCATCTCAATCCTGGCCTCTTTTTCAATTTGATGTGAAAAACGCATCCTTCATGGTGATCTTAAGGAAGAAGTTTACATGCGTTTGCCTCAAGGTTTCACAAAAACATCTGAAAATCATGTTGCTCTTCTGAAACGATCCTTGTATGGGCTAAAACAAGCACCACGAGAGCATGGTTTGACAAATTCAAAGATGCTTTACTCAAGCTATAGTTTCAGCAGAGTCCTTATATCCATCGTTGTTTTTACATCACGCATCCACCGGAATCACCATCCTTCTGGTCTATGTAGACGATATCATCATCACTGGGACAGATACAGCCACGATTCAAGATCTCCAATTCTCTCTGCATCAATCTTTTCATATGAAGGATCTAGGCCCTCTGCAATATTTTTTGGGATTGGAAGTTCATCACTCCGAGAAAGGGTTGATTTTACATCAACATAAGTATACCATGGATTTGATTGAATCCGCAGGCCTGTCAAACTCCACCCCTGTGGATACTCCTCTGGAATTGAATCTCAAACTCCATAGTGACAGTGGTGATCCACTGTCTGATCCGACATATTTTCGTCAGCTTGTCGGTAGTCTTATATATTTGACTACTACTCTCGTCCTGACATCAGTTATGCAGTCAACTTAATGAGTCGGTATATGACGAAGCCTCATCATCTATTTACATTTAGCGGCAGTTCGGCGGATTATTCGCTATCTTCTTGGCACTTCTCATAGAGGCTTGTTCTTCCGGTTGGCTCTCAGATGACATTGACTGCCTATTCTGATGCGATTGGGCAGGTTGTCCTGATACTCGTCGGTCCACCACGGGCTGGTGCATGTCTTTAGGTGATGCTCTTATCCTGGACAGTGAAAGAAACATGACAGAGTTTCAAAATCAATCAACTGAGGCAGACTATCGTGCCATGTCTGCGCATGCTCAGAGATTATATGGCTTCGAGGTCTCATTGAGGAACTTGGCTTCTCACAGAAATCTCCCACACCGTTACATGCAGATAACCCAGTGCAATCCGGATCCTGGAGAATCCAGTTTTTCATGAACGCACTAAACACATTGAGGTTGCCTGCCACTTTATCAGAGACTGACTATCTTCGCCATGTTATTTCCCTTCCGTTCATCTCCTCCAGCCTCCAGGACTGCTGATATATTTACAAAAGCACTTCCTCGACCACGTCATCAATTCTTAACAGACAAATTAATGCTGGTTGACCTCATCGGCATCAATTTGAGGGGGGGGTGTTAATGTGTTAATGATGCTGCTGCTCCAAGCCCAGATTCGCAGGCCCATTTAGGCCCAGGCCCATACTTTGTTCTTATCATTAGTCACAGTCACAGCCACATGTACATACTAATTTAGTTAGCTAATTATTAGGATCTAGATTTGCTTAATGGATTGTAATCAGGGCTTTCAGCCCCTATATATATGACATACAAACGACCCTCAAAGGGATCGAATCCTATTCATTCTCTCACATTCACAGTCCCGTGGCTCAATGTCTACATTTTTAGGATTTTCATTCGGCCCATTCACGCTGGTGTCTATGACTGTACAATGCTGCCTTATTCTCCTGTAGACATTCTTTGACATTTCATGTATAAAGATCGACCACTTGAAGGGGTTTGGTATTCAGACTCATACTTTGTTAAATACCTCAATATTAAGAAATAGATATTTTTTTTTTATTTAGAATACTATTTTCCCATCAGTTGACAAGGTAGTTTCGTGGAGGAGTGCGACAGCAAAGCTGGTCATTCCTCTCCGCATGCAAAGTATGTGGCTGCTTTGAGTCACGGGTTATTCGTTATGGATTTGTAATTTTAGAACTTTATAAACTATGCAACAACCTAATTGCTATGATGATAAGTGTTCCAACAAACCAAAGCAACATACCAAGTACTTCCAAGCATGGCTACGACAAGAATGAGGGGAAATAGAATAACTTCTTGACATGCAATGGAATAGATTAGAGAACCGAGAAGGTATTACTAGCCACATTATTGAGACGACAGGATCAAACCATCCCTAGATTAATCTCCATTTTCCTCCACCTACCAGGAATAATGAATCAAATTTGCTGGGAAAAATGGCTCTTAGCGACTAGGAAGATTAAGATGCCTGTGTGAGAAGTGTTTGCTAGCCAAATACAAGTGAGGAGAAAGAGACTGGGAACATCTCTACTCCTTCCCAAACGGTGCTCTACCTTTCTGGAAAGGGATTTGCTCCACCAAAGATACCTTTGCTAACTCCGTCCGCTACCGTGTTGGCAACAGGGAGAAAATCTCCTTTTGGCATGATGTCTGGCCTGGTGGAATCCTCTCTTAGCGCTTCAATTCCCCGACCTCTATAGATGTGCCATAAACTATAATGCTAAGTTCAGGGATTATCTCAACAATAGCCCTAACAATAGCCAGTGGTGCCCAATCTTATATAAGGAATCTATCCGAGGGGTAGAAGAAGCCCATCTCTTCAACCTTTTTGAGGTTTTAAACGGGATAGACATCTCCAGCGAAGGACAGGACAATAGGCTTTGGGGCCCATTTACAGGATGGTTACATTCTCGGTATCTTCCTTCTTCTACACAATATCAATTGCTCCTACTCATGCCCCCCACCCCCTTCAAAGTTCTAGCTTTTGCTTGGCTCGCTCTCCGGAACTAAATCCTTACTATGGATAATCTTTGTCGCCGGAACATGATTGTACTCAATGCTTGCCTGCTTTGCCTAGCTGATGAAGAATCGGTCGACCATTAATTACTTCATTGCGGGCTGACAAAAGCTCTTTGGTCTTCGATTCTCAAGGATTTCAGCTGCAGTTGGTATCTACCACAGCCCATTCCCGAGTATTCCAAGAATAGTTTGTCCGATTTCTACCTTCAAAGGGGCGACCATGTGGTGCCTATCATTTTTGGCTTGCATCTGGGACGATTTGGAAGAAAGAAACAAAAGATGCTTTGAAGAGATCTCTAACCCAAACCCAAACCCACCCCCAACCCCCCCCAAAAAAAAAAAAAAAAAGAAAAAAAGAAAAAAAAGAAAAGAAAAGAAGACTTAATCCTTAAAATGAAATTTTGTGTTGCCATCGTGGGTCTCATTTCTTCTATATTTCTGGGGCTTATCCATTGATGCAATCAAGTTTAATCGGAGGGGGAAGTCATAGCTTTTTTATATTAGGTTAAAAACCAAACACCCCCCCCCCCCCCCCCCCCCCCCCCCCCCACCCCCACACAACACACACACACACCACACACACACCCCTTTTGATTTGAGGCCTCTACGCCTCCTTGTATAGTTCCCTCCCTCTTTTGGTGGCGGCTGTTATTTTGGGGATCTTTGCCAGCCGCTTCTCAGTATAGCTCTTTTATATTGTAAAGCTTTTGATCAATACAAGTTACCATTTAAAAAATAAAATAAAAAACCAAGTTTCTAAAAATAAAATATCTTGTCCTTAAGGATAAAAGTATGGAATCGTGTAATGTCAATGTTGAGAATCCAATGATTCTCATGATTGATGATCCATTAACAAAGGCATTGGCATCCGAAGTTCTGTAAGAAACATATTATGAATATGGGCCTATATGAATTGTCTTACTAGGATCTATGGACTATGGTTATATATGGGATTGACACTATATAGGTTAATCGTTTTAGTTGTAATTGTGAGATGATCCAAACCACAAACCAGAAGCATGCAAGAGAGAGAGTTTGCAAGAGAATTTTCGTATAGAGCTTGTATTGACGATGGGTATTTGTAATACAATGTTGCCTAGTTTAACATATCTAATTACAAGATTACAGTAGTGTTTAAGGAAACTAATATCTACAATTAGATGTACAATCATAAGACAACTCATATAATCTTTTGACTTGTGGGCTGGCCCAATACATGGGTTGTGGGCTGACCCATTAGGTCAAGCTGACCTATATCTTTACACCCCCTCTCAAGCTTTGGATGGGAGAATGTGACCATCGATAGCTTGGAAACTAGCTCCGAAAACCGAGATATGGAGTGGCTTTTGGTGAAAAAATCTGCAATTTGAGCAGCTGAGGAAATCTGGAAGAGCTTTATAGTACCACTCCAAACATGTTGACGAATGAAATGACAATCAACTTCAAGGTGTTTGGATCGTTCATGAAAGACATCATTTGTGGCCAGTTTCCGTGCACTTTCACTATCCGTAAAGAGAGGGGTAGATTTAGGGACTATAACTCCCAAATCTCGAAGCAATCAGCGAAGCCAAATAATTTCGGTATTAGTATGAGACACGGCACGATATTCAGCTTCAGTTGATGATCGTGAGACAACTTCCTATTTCTTGCTTTTCCAAGAGATGAGAGAAGAGCCAAGAAAAATGGAGAAACCAGTAGTGGAGCGTCAATCATTGACATCTCCTGCCCAGTCGGAATCAGAATAGCCATGCAGAGTAAGATTCTGACTGGAGGAAAGAAGGAGGGCGCGGTTGGAACTTCCTTGTAGGTATCTCAGTATGCGCAAGTAAGCAGCCCAGTGAATATGAGTGGGTTGCGCAACAAATTGGCTGACCACATGTACCGCATAAGCAATATCTGGTCTGGTAATGGTAAGATAAACCAAGCTGCCAACCACCTCACGATAACGAGTTGGATCAGAAAGGAGATCTCCATCAGTAGTTCGAAGCTTCAGATTATGTTCGATTGGAGTTGAAACAGGCTTACGATCTGTGAATCCAGCTCGTTGGAGAACATCATTGCAATATTTTGTTTGGGACAGAAGATAGCCTTCGGGAGAGTAAGCAACCTCAAGGCCCAGAAAGTACCGCAGATGGCCCAAATCTTTCATCTCAAACTGTCGATGAAGAAAACGCTTCAAAGATAGAATACCAGGAGCATCATTGCCAGTGATAATCATATCATCGACATATAGTAACAAGAAAACACATCCAGATCGCGAATAGCGAGTGAAGAGAGCGGAGTCATGAGCACTATGAGAGAAACCAATGCTGATAATACTGGTGCTAAACCGTTCAAACCAAGCACGAGGAACTTGTTTGAGTCCATACAAGGCTCGTTTGAGACGACACACATAATGAGGAGGTCGCACGACGCCTGGAGGAGGATGCATATAGATTTCTTCCTGAAGGAATCCATTCAAAAATGCATTCTTAACATCAAGCTGATAGAGAGGCCAATGTCTAGCAGCGAAAACCGAGATGAAAGTACGAACAGTAGTCATCTTAGCAACTGGGGCAAAAGTCTCCTCATAATCTACCCCATATTCTTGTGTGTAGCCTTTGGCAACCAAGCGAGCCTTGAACCGATCAACAGATCCATCAAATTTGGTTTTGATCTTAAATATCCATTTGCAGCCGATAGCCCGTTTCCCGGAGGGAAGAGGAACAAGGTCCCATGTTTGAGTTTTCTGCAGAGCTGCAAGTTCTTCTGCGATGGCAGATCTCCATTTCGGATGAGTAATGGCCTCCTTATAGGATTGTGGTTCTGCCAAAGTATGAATTGCTGCAAGGAAGGACTTATACGATGGAGAAAAATGATTAGTACAAACAAAGCCAAATCAGGAGGGAGGGATTCTGGTGCGCAAGGGATACCTTCGATTTTGAGGAGAATCCTGCACATCTGGAGCAGAGGTGATAGGCCCATGGTCAGAAGGAGGAGGTGGTGCTGCAGATTCCGAAGGAGCAGACGAAGTTTTAGGCCGACGATGATATACCTGCAGGGGTGGAAGAGAAGGTGTATCAGAGGGAAATGGGTCAAGAGGATAAACTGGAGGTTGCTCAGGAGAATAGGATGCAGCAGCTAATGTATAGAAAGGTAAATGTTCCAAGAAAGTGACATTACGAGAGACCCGTAACTTATTGGTTTTAGGGTCATAGCAGCGATAGCCTTTTTGTTCGATGCCATACCCTAAAAAAACACAGACAGTGGATTTTGGGGAAAGTTTGGTTCTCTCATTGTCATGTAACAGAACAAAACAAGTGCAGCCAAATACTTTGAGATAGGACAAGTCAGGTTTACAGGAGAACAATTTTTCATATGGAGAGGTGCCAGATAAGACAGTGGATGGTGTTCTGTTAATCAGATAGGTTGCAGTCAGGACTGCTTCCCCCCAGAATTGCAGAGGAACATGTGAAGAATAAATCAAGGATCTAGCAGTTTTTAGGATATGTCTGTGTTTCCGTTCTGCTACTCCATTCTGCTATGGTGTGGCAGAACAGGATAATTGAGCTAGAGTCCCTTGACTGGTCAGGTAAGAACGAAATTTGTGGGACATGTATTCTCCCCCGGAGTCAGACCTGAATATTTTAATCCTCGTGTCAAATTGAGTGGAAACCATGGTGGAGAAAGCAGTGTAGATAGTGTACAACTCAGAACGATTTTACATCAAATACAACCATGTATATCTAGTGAAATCATCAATAAACAACACATAATAAATGGAACCGCCCTTCGTTGGCTGAGAGGCAGGTCCCCAGACATCAGAATGCACCAAAGCAAAAGGAGCAGTAGTAAAAGAAGTGCTTTTATTATAAGGGAACACATGTTGTTTACCAAACTGGCAACCAAAACAAGTAGAAATGTCTGATACATAAATATTTCCAAAAACACCACTAATAAATAAAGACTTCATTTTATTTAAAGATAAATGGCCCAAATGAGAGTGCCAAAGAGCAAAGGGTGATGCAAATGAGACAAGGGCGGCAGGGGAGATGCTGGATGATGGAAGATGCAGCGAGCGGAGATAGTAAAGTTCTCCTGACCTAAGGCCGGTCCCAATCTGTCTCCCGGTGCGCGGATCCTGCACGGAACAGCCAGTTGAAGAAAATGAGATAAAAAATCCAGAAGAAGTCAATTGGCTAACAGAGATTAAGTTGATAGAAAGGTGGGGAACACACAAAACATTAGTGAGAGAGATCAACTTATTTGAAACGGATCCAATAAGTGAGACTGGTAGAGGAGTGGCATCTGCAGTATGGATGGTGAGAGAGCTAGCAGGAGTATAACAATTATGAAGTTTGGAAACATCATTTGTCATATGATAAGATGCACCAGAATAAAAAATCCAGGTAGTATCATGTGTACCTGAAGGGACCAGAAATGGTCATGGCAGAACCAGAGGCTGAGGGGGTAGTGGCCATCTGAGAAGCAGAACCAGTGGAGGAAGCCAGAAATAACTGTTGCATGCGCTCATCAACCATAGCCTGGATTTGAGAGGCAAGATCCACTTGTGGTGGCACAAAACTATCATCTTCAGTAACATTGGCAGCATATGATCGATGTGAAGAAGAGCATGGGACCATGGTTGGGATGGTGAACAGATTGTTTGTTCTTGTTGTTTGGTCTTTGAGGTCTGGTGGGGCAGTCCCGTTTCCAGTGTCCTTTCTTCTTACAATAATTGCAAAAGTTATTGGTACCAGAAGGAAAAGAGCGACCATTCTGTGGGGTACTAACATTTGCTGACAGTACATGTGTGGGCTCCACATGTTTCTTCCTTGTAAGGGAAAGCTGAGTTTGTTCTTCTGCTAGAAGTTCTGAGAGTGCCGTATCAACGAAAGGCAGTGTGACCGATGTAATAAGAGACCGCGAACATGTTCAAAGTCAGGGCGGAGCGCCATAAGAAACTGAACCAGGCGAGTCTGCTGCCGATAGACTTCGAAGGTATGGGCATCATCAGTGGTTTTAAAAGTGGGTTCCATTAGAGACAGTTGATCCCATAAAGCAGACATTTTGATAAAAAAAGTCATGAATGGAGTCATTTCCTTGGTCAGCATTTTTGATTTCCCATTCTAACTGATATCGGCGAGCAGCATTGGACTGAGTATACAATTTAGCTAAATAATCCCAAGCATCCTTAGGATAATTGAATTTAGCCAATTGGTTGCCAATAGATGGATTGACCGAATTGGCAATCCAAGAGTTTTTCTTCCCTACTGAAGCTTCCCATTCCTCAAATGTGGTGTCTTTACTATCTGGTGTAGGGATCTATTTAGCAATATATTTCCATAGTTTTTGTCCTTTGAGGAAATTTTGCATTAGATGGGACCAATAGGGATAATTTGTCCCATCGAGTATAACATTAATCCCCAAAGTGCGATCAGAAGACATCTTAACCAAAAATTGCACAGATATGAAGTAACAGCGCAGAAGAAATTTGAACAAGATGCTCACAGATTGTATAGATGGGAAATCCAGGCCCAAAAACCAAGTCAGATCTGAAATCCAGCCACAAAAACTAACTGGATCTGAAAATTCCAAGGAATTAGGTCCAGGTTACCTTGAATCTGAGCACAGATCAATGCTATGGGGCCCACTGGTTGATCAGATGGAAGATCACGGCCACAGAGTGAAATCAAATCAGAAAATGCCTAAAAAAAAGGTCCAGGCGACCTTGAATCTGAGCACAGGTATGATCTGTGGGGCCCACTGGATGATCAAAAGGAAGATCAGATCAGATCACACAGGGATCTCTGTCTCAAAAATCCGAAACACCTCTAATTGGTATTTCGAAGAAAGCTTGAGAATTCAGAATTTTGAATGGTCTTGATGAAATCTATTTGCACAAAGAAGACAAGTGTAGATGGGAGAGAAAGGCCTACCTCAGATGATCAGAAAATCTCCAAAAAATGTTCAGAATTCCTAGGATAATTGGTCGACCAGAATGGAGAGATTTCGCTGATGCAAGGTGATCAACAGGTGGGCCACCTTTGATCACAGTAGTGTGCAGTGCTTCTCGCAGCCGAAAAAAAAACAGAAGTCCTCTTATCAAATGACCAGGGCTCCTCTTATGCTTGAAGGATCAGATTGGGCTCTGATACCATGTGAGATTATCCAAACCACAAACCAGAAGCATGCAAGAGAGAGTTTGCAAGAGAATTTTCGTATAGAGCTTGTATTGACGATGGGTATTTGTAATACAATGTTGCCTAGTTTAACAGATCTAATTACAAGATTACAGTAGTGTTTAAGGAAACTAATATCTACAATTAGATGTACAATCATAAGACAACTCATATAATCTTTTGACTTGTGGGCTGGCCCAATACATGGGTTGTGGGCTGACCCATTAGGTCGAGCTGACCTATATCTTTACAGTAATAATGATTTCGTAATTCTTGGTTTGTTTATAATTTTTGTCACATGTAATTGAAGTGTAAAGCGAGAGTGTCAAGTTAATAGCATTATTGTACTCATTAATAGGATTACCATAAAAATATCTTATTTTACCCTTATGAAGGACGGTGTTAAGTGAGAATGCTATTAAAGTGATTGTGGAAGGGAGCACATCATTTAAAGACATGTAACTGCCATGATTCACATTAACAAACTAACTTAATCGCAAATTCAGGCTTAGCATAGAGGTTTTCTTGGCAATTGCTTTTCAAAATAGTGGGCACCTACATAGTCTTTTCCTTTTATTTCAAACTTAGAGAGTTTTGTTTTTGCAAAATAAATTTTTTTTATGTGATCATATGGACCAATTGTGAGACAGTTGGACTGGTATATTTTTGTGGCACACACTACCATATAATCAAGTGGATTTAGCCCCCCATTTTTTTATCGGTACAGTAAACTTTATTAAAGATAGAAAGAAGTACAACTCGGCTTAAAAAAACCAAAACGCCATCCATAGTAGAACTGGTACAAGAGAAATGAACCATCTGCACACTACATAATAGAGGCGCTTCAATTACAAGATCAATGCAATCTGCCATTCTGTTTGCAAATCTACTAATATGTTGAAACATAACCTGCAAGTCAGAAATTAGATGACTAATTTCATTGAAGAGAAATTGCATTTTCCATGGCCCCCTCAATGATTTCACCTAAGAAATAGTGCTAGCTAAATCACTCACACAATAAAATAATGATGAAATGAGGTATGAAAAATACGAAGAGCTTCCAAGATTGCCAGAACTTCTGCTTCATTAGAGTCTTTGATCCCCGCATCTTTAGAGAACATAAACAAAACTTCCCCATTTTGGTTTCTTAGAACGCCTCCAATACCAGCCAAATCCAATTTTCCTTTTGCCGCCCCATCAGTGTTGAATTTTAAGACTCCACATGGTGGAGAACACCGAAATGCTATCCATTTCTTCTTTAAAGCACTTGTCTTCAAACAAGCTCCCCAATTTTGCATAATGTCATCCATCTTAATTTCTGAAAATTCTTTTGTAGCACAAGCTCATTTAGCAATCCTCAATAGCACAGCTGAAGTTAGATTCTCCTAAGACGATTTTTTCCTCTTGAAGATTCTATCATTCCTCTCTTCCTAGATTGACTAAAGAATGGAAGAAGGAATAATCCTCCATAAGGTCGTACCATTTCCAACCATCAAGGCCCTCCTCTAACATTCAAACACCATTGGTAATGAACCTCAAAAACACCAACTCACTTCACATTGTTTGAGGAAAACCCCCCAAATAGACGAAACAACACCATAATGAATGAACAAGTGATCTATCGACTCCATCTCCTTCTCACAAAGGCAACACATATTAGAAACATTGTCAATCACCAGCCCCCTTATTCTCAGAACATCCGCTGTTGAGATTTTGCCCGCCACTGCCAACCAAAAAGCCTCCACTCTAGGTGGAACAAGCATCGTCCACACTGCTGCACAAGGAGATGATACTGCATTAAAAGGATCAATCTCCTTAAGGAATGACTTTGAGGGGAACAAACCCTTAAAAAAAGGCTTCCAAATATGAAAGTCGGTTGCATTCCTCTATTAGAAAACGTTAAAAAGAAGATTGGACAAAGACTCACTGACCTACACCTCCGACGAACAGAGGGCCCTCATAAAACTAATATTCCAAGACACCACGTTTCCATCCCTAACAAAACACTCTTTAATTGAAGCCTCTGTTTTCGACACATCCCTAATTAGTGTAGGGAACAGAAGGTGCAAAAGACCAACACCCACCCAATCATCATACCAAAAACGGACAGCCCCCAACCCACTCACACACACACAAACCTGAACCTTTAATAAAGACCTCCCCCTGACATTTGCCCGGTCCCAAAAACAAGAAATGAAAGGACAGCCCAAAAACCAGACAACTTATGCTCAAGGACTCTTTTTGGCACCCACCCCCATACAGATTTAATTCCCCAATTGTTTTTCCAATTTTGGTTTTATTTCAAAGGCAATCAAAGATTTTTTAAATTGTTGCCATTTTAGCTAAGGTCAAGGGACATAGAAATCTCTGGATCTTTCCTCCTTAATTGGAGTAAAAGATTTTGGGAAAAGAAACCATAAATAGGACTCTCGGGTAACTCTTTTGGCTACCGATCATTCTTGTCTCCATCTTTTGCCTACCTCAGAAGAAAGTAAAGCACAAGAGAGATGTAAATCCCACACAGGAAGACCAACTTTCTGTTGGGAAGATCAAGAAAGCAATAGAATCAAGTAAGCCTTAATCTCTCTTCTTAGGGTTTTGATTAGATTTATTTTTCCAAACTGTGTCGTTAGATCAAGCCCAAAAATTCTATGAAAAAAAAAATGTTGAAATATTTTAGGTTTTCAATCAATCCAAGAATCCTTTTGGCTTCAATTTAAGTAATACAAGTTAAATAGTATTTGGCTCAGTCCAAGTATCCCTTTCCAGTTTAAGACCTTCCATTGAAATCCTTTGATTTAGTTAATCATGCCTCAGTCCTTACTAGCTATTAAAGAGTCATCAACATATGGGACTAGAATTATAAACTTGCTCCCAGTTATCTTAAGATAGATACAATGGTTAACTGCATTTTCTGTGAATCTGAAAGGTGTGATAATGCATTTGAGTTTCAGATAGTATTGCCTAGAAATTTGTTTAAGCGTGTATATTGATACTAGTTTATTTTGACCTTACAAGTCGCCCACTATTTTTGTGATTTTCCAGAAATTTAGATTTTCCAGATTTAGAAGTGGTTTAAACTGGCTATGTAGTAATTGTGCATGCACTGATTCAAACTTCAATTTAAACAAATCATCCCCAAAATTACTTTTAATGCTTTGAATTTAATTATGCAACTAAAATAAATGTTTATACTTAGCTAATACAAAGGAAGGTGTTGGAGTCGATTTTAAACCAGGCGAGAGGTTGGAGGATTTTTGCCCTAGCCAAACCACTACGTAGGTTTGGCTATGCTGTGCAACTGGTGTATGTGTGTCGGGAGTGGTCTATGGTGTGAGATAGTTCCCTACCTGTTCCGATAACCTTTGGAGTTTGGAGTGGTGTCGGGTGCCTTGGAGTGAGTTGACAGCCTGTTTTTTCTAACAGGGTGTGGTTCGACTGGTGAGGGCTAGGTCGACTGTGGTTCGATGTGTGTTGTGCAAGGTCTTCTAGAAGCTTCATCAATTGGTCTGGAGGTGACAACTGGTGCTAGGAGTTTACGAAGTAGTTTTTTTTAAATTCAAGTGGGGTCGACAAATTGCAGTCTACAGAGTAGTGGTCAACGACTGGTGATCAAGATCTTGTTGGTTGAAGTCTATGCTGCTTAGGATCTTGTTTTTTGTTCGTGTGGTGCTCAGTACCTTGTACTTTGTTTGCTGGTGGTGTTCATTTTTGTCTGGTAATACTTTATTTCTTACTTTTCAACATAGTTGACTGGGAGTCAACTTCCAGGAGCTTCTATCAGTTTTGACTGTCTAGTGTAGCCTTCATTGAGAGGTTCTTTTTTTTTTTTCCTTGTTTTTATTTGTGATAAGTTCGTAGTTCTGAAATGGAGGTTAAACAAGGTAACAGTTCAACACCTACTACTCAACAACTTCTTGTTGGTGTTAATCATAATGTGTGGATCACTCCAGTCTTTTAATCGTAGATACTATAATCAAAGCTATAAATTTTAAATATGTACATAACAGTTTAACATGTTATTCCTAGTGTATTCCAGCATTTTTTTTTATCAGTTAGTGTATTCCAGCTTTTATGTCTGTTAATCTGCTAGTGATCCTTATTAGTTTTGTTTGTGGCCAAAATTGCAGATGGAGATGGTGGGATGATAGCTGGTTCCTGCCCAAACCGTGCAGAATCATCTCCTGTTAACATATCATCAAGATCACTCTTCTTGCAGAACTATTTCCCTGATAATCCGAATTCAACAGAAGCTTGCAAGGATAATTCAGCTCCATTGATTAGTATGTTGAACACGTGTTATCAATCAGCGGGTAAACGATGGCCCAACTTCATTGGCGTTGATTTCTACAAGGTACAGAAAAAGAGTTCTCTTTGTTAAAATCACAGAATCTTTCAAGAAACATGGAATCTATGATGTCCAGATATGGCAGGGACAGGCCATAGACATTACAGGGACACAGATTTTACACATATAAGTGAAATATCAGATACGATACTACACAATATGTTGCTCATTTTGAAGTATCCGTGCATCATAGCATGGAATACAAAATGCATACATTTAGGGCTTCCATTTCTTTATGTGAAAATATATCAGCGGCCTACCGACTACCTTTGGCTCATACTGATTGGTCTGAAATAATGGCATCTCCCCATCGCCCATCGCATGCATTAAGAATTCCTAACTAAAGCACTTGGCTCTTTTATTGGTTCTGCATTGTAAGTTGGATCTAAAGTGATGTTGATGGATCAATCTTGTAATTTTGGGTTCAGAAAAGCGATGGAGGGGGAGCCCCAGAAGCTACAGATGTGGCAAATGGGCGTCTACTCTGCGGGTGTGGTAATATTGCCTATTGTAAGGTAAGCTGATGTAGCGGAAACGTCTACGAGGAAGATCCACACGGAAGGCTGAGAGACAACCCTCTATTAACCTGTTGATTTGTTTAGAAATACCAGGAAATAGGCATCAAAGTTCGTTGATTCAATAGAATACCGAACGTTGGAAAGAGACAAAGGGGAAACCTCTGCAAATTTCATTCAATAATTCCTACTTCGCCATCAGGCTTACAAAGGGTATAAATATAACCCTAAAACGAAAAAAGTAACAAGATAAATCGAAAATAACCTAATTATTCAAATTTTTCCAAAAAAGGAAAGATTTGAGATAATGACACCACTAGATAGTATTAATAGAAACTAAATCAACGCAAAAAACGGTAACCTATTTTGACCTTCCTACTAAAAGTTATTAACAAAACAAGATTTACCAAAAATAGGAAAAACGCCTTTTTCAGGGCCTAAACAATGGAATTTGCCCAAAAAAGGCCATGCGTCAGCGGCGAATGCCACTGAGTTGTTTCCATTGGCCCGTTTCCACCGAAAATACGATGTAATTTCGCCAAAAACGGACACTTCGAAAAGTTGCCCCAAAAATATTATTTGGCCTTCCGTCGGTCCCACTTTTCCATGAATTCCAACCCTTTCTGCACTGCATCATTCTCCCCAGGGTGGAGAAAATTCGTCCTCGAATTGCCAGTGGTATCATCTTCCGAAGAATCTCCGAAGTAAGGAATCAAATGCTTCACGTTGAACACATCAGCAGTCCGAATATGATTTGGCAATTGCAAACGATATGCGTTGGGATTAATCTTCTCAATGATCTCAACAGGTCCAATCTTCTTAGCAGAAAGTTTGTTGTAGTCGCCCACAGAAAATCGATCCTTGGTCAGGACTGCCCAAACAAAGTCACCCACCTCAAACTCCACATGGCGACGCTTCTTATCAGCAAGCATCTTATATTTAGCAGCTGCCTGAACTAGATTATCATGAACCTGCCTGTGAATTGCTTGTAGACCATCAACAAACTCTGCAGCCTTGCCATGTACTCTAATCTTGCTAGGCCATGGAATTAAATCAAGAGGACCACGAGGAAGCATAGAGTAGACTACCTGGAAAGGACTGAATCCGGAACTCCGGTTAACAGCATGATTATGAGCAAACTCTGCTTGACAAAGCTTTTGATCCCAAGATTTAACATGATCACCTGTTAAGCATCGCAATAAATCACCAAGAGAACGATTCACTACCTCAGTTTGCCCGTCAGTTTGAGGATGATAGGCACTGCTGAAGTCGAGTTTGGTGTTAACCATTTTCCAAAGACTGCGCCAGAAATGACTAAGGAAGCGAGTGTCTCGATCGGACACAATAGAAGAAGGTAACCCATGGAGACGATAAATTTCTCGAAAGAACAGCTGAGCAACGTGCACTGCGTCAGTGGTCTTTTTGCAAGGGATGAAATGCACCATCTTTGAAAACCGATCAACCACCACATAAATAGAATCATTTCCCCGCTGCGTTCTTGGCAAACCTAGTACAAAATCCATACTCACATCAGTCCAAGGTTGGGTAGGAATAGGTAAGGGCATATACAACCCGGCATTAGTAGCTTTTCCTTTTGACACTTGACAAATTCTACACCGCTCCACAAAACGCTCCACCTCTTTGCGAACAGTAGGCCAGAAGTAAGACTCTCGTACTAATGCCAAAGTGCGATCCCGACCCACATGACCTTCACCATGAAGCTCCTTAATAATCTGCAGGCGCAAACTACAATCGGGAACACATAATTGATTTCCTTTAAAAAGAAACCCATCATGTAAGAGAAAGTCTGTCCGCTCACCCGCCCGCACAGCAGTCATAATAACAGAGAAGTAGGGGTCCGTGTCAAACAGATCACGAAAAGAATCAAACCCAGGTACCTCTACTCTCATAGTGGTCAGAAAACTGCTTCGTCGGCTAAGAGCATCAGCAACTCGATTGGAAGTCCCCGCCTTATGCTTAATAACAAATGTAAACTGCTGTAAGTAGGCAGACCAAGAAGCATGTCGGGCTAAAACCTTATCCTGATTATGGAGATGCTTTAAAGCATCATGGTCAGTATAGAGGATGAACTCCCGATGGAAGAGATAATGCCGCCAATGCCGAACTGCTTGTACCACCGCATAAAATTCAATATCATAGGTATTATATCGCACTCGAGAGCCTGAAAGCTTCTCGCTAAAATAGGCCACTGGTCTACCATGCTGACTCAAGACTGCTCCAATGCCAACTTTTGAAGCATCACAATGCAACTCAAAAGGCTGGGAAAAATCAGGCAACACCAATATAGGTGCGGTGGTTAGACGCGTTTTGATAAGCTGAAACGCCGCTTCTGCTGCTTCTGTCCAATGAAATGTACCCCCTTTCATACAATCAGTCACAGGTGCCATAATACTGCTGAAGTGTGGTATGAAACGCCGATAAAAGGCTGCAAGTCCATGAAAACTTCGAACATCAGTGATGCTGTGCGGTTGTGGCCAGTGTTTTATGGCCTCAATCTTGGACTCATCCACTGCTAACCCAGCACCAGAAATCACATAACCAAGAAATAAGACCTTGGACGTCAGGAAAACACACTTCTGCAATGCTGCATAAAACTTGTTCCTGCGCAGTATACTGAACACCTCCCGAATATGCTGTATATGTGACTCAATATTGGCACTGTAAATCAGAATATCATCAAAGTATACAACGACAAACTTACCAATAAAAGGGCGCAAAGCCTGATTCATCACACGCATAAATGTACTTGGTGCATTAGACAAGCCGAATGGCATGACCATCCACTCATAAAGGCCTTCTCGTGTTTTAAATGCCGTCTTCCACTCGTCCCCTGGCCGAACCCGAATCTGGTGGTAACCACTCTTCAAGTCCAGTTTTGTGAAAATCGTTGCACCACTAAGCTGGTCGAGCAAGTCATCCAAACGGGGAATAGGAAATCTGTAACGGACTGTGATCTTATTAATTGCTCGACTATCCACACACATACGCCAAGACCCATCTTTCTTGGGTGTCAATAGTGCAGGCACTGCACATGGACTAAGGCTCTCCGGATATGCCCTTTAGAAAGCAGCTCCTCCACTTGTCGCCTTAACTCTTCATGCTCACTAGGGCTCATCCTGTAATGAGGCCTATTTGGAAGCACTGCACCCGGTTCCAAATCAATGTGATGCTGGATGTCACGTAAAGGTGGCAATCCATCAGGTAAATCATCAGGAAACAAATCACAAAACTCTTCAACTAGGGGTATCGCTGCTGCAGGAACTGCATTGGCTTCTTCAGCGTCCTTACCAATGAGCATATACACAGTACCAGTATCCCGCATCTCCTCTTCAAATCGTGCCAGCGATAAGAGGTTGGTACTGTTCCCCGTGGGTATGGGTGTCTGCGGATCCTTACTGGGTAGTAACACAATCTTTGTGTTTTTGAAGGAAAAACTATAACTATTGGTGAACCCATCATGAGTCACTCTACGATCATATTGCCATGGTCTCCCCAAAAGTAAGTGGCAAGCATCCATCGTCACCACATCACACAACACTTGATCTTTATATTTAGAGCCTATAGAAAATGAAATCAAAGCTCTATGTGAAATAGTTACCTCTCCACCTTTCTTTAGCCACGCAAGTTTATAGGGTTTGGGATGCGCCTCAGTCTTCACCCCCAATTTCTGTACCGCCTCTGCCGACACAATATTCTCACAACTGCCAGCATCTATGATGAAACGACAAATTTTTCCCAGGATAGTGCATGTGGACTGGAAAATATTATTTCGGAGCCATTCATCTCCTTTAGTTCGGGGCGTCAAACAGGTCCGTCGCACCACTAACAGAGGACCTGTGTCACCCTCTAAAATCTCCTCATCCGGAGTGTCATCAAAAACTGGTTCTTCACCCACGGAAGCATCATCCTCGTCGCAATCATCAGTATTTGCGAACAATACCTTCTTGCCTGCCTTCTTGCATTCAGACAGTCTGTGGCCAGTCTCACCACACCCAAAGCACTTAATTCCACTATTAATGGTTCTGTTCGGCTGTGCTGGGTTGGAGGGAGCCCGCGGTCCAGGATTACTGCTGCTGGAAGATCGATTGATTCCTCCTGTACTGCTGCCACCAGGATTGATTGTTACACTACTACTAGATCTCCGCATCAACTGCTTCTCCACCTGTAATGCTCTCTGGTGAGCCGCCGAGACTGAAACTGGGTCAAGCAGGTTCACAGTATCCTGAATCTGCACTCGTAACCCACCAATATATCGTGCCACCAATTGATCCTCCAACTCTTGAATCTCATTCCGCGCAAGGAGGTGATAGAAATCTGTCGTATAATCCTCCACAGTTCGTGTTCCTTGCCTCAAATTCTGCAAACGTTGATATAGAGTACGTTGATAATTATAGGGCAAGAACGTCGAGCGCAGATGTTTCTTCATCTTCTCCCAAGTAGCAATTTTTGACTTCCCCAATCTGGTCCTGGAAAGCTTAAATTGCTGCCACCAAGCCGCTTGCCCTTCCTCGAAGCCTTGTTGCCACCAGTGGAACCTTCATATTGTCAGGAACTCCTTTAAAATCCAGAACCTCCTCGGTGGTACAGATCCAATCAAGAAACTCTTCTGGTTGAAGGCTTCCATGAAACTCAGGGACTTCTGTACGCATCCCTGCCTCCCATCGTCTCCTATCATCATTAGGAGGACCAGGTTCCCTGCGCCTTCCCCTGGGTGTCTCCTGTGAATCATCACTCTCCTCAAAACCATCGCCCAAATCATGATTTGGATGATTCTGATTGGCCATAAATGCCTGAAACTGCTGCGTGAGCAGTTCCATCTGCTGCTCCAACCGCATCATGCGATCACGTTCGTAGACCTCTTCTATTGGAGCCTCATTACCGTGGCGTCTCCTTGGAGGCATCTCTTCAAGAACGAACACGGCTCTGATACCAAACTGATGTAGCGGAAACGTCTACGAGGAAGATCCACACGGAAGGCTGAGAGACAACCCTCTATTAACCTGTTGATTTGTTTAGAAATACCAGGAAATAGGCATCAAAGTTCGTTGATTCAATAGAATACCGAACGTTGGAAAGAGACAAAGGGGAAACCTCTGCAAATTTCATTCAATAATTCCTACTTCGCCATCAGGCTTACAAAGGGTATAAATATAACCCTAAAACGAAAAAAAGTAACAAGATAAATCGAAAATAACCTAATTATTCAAATTTTTCCAAAAAAGGAAAGATTTGAGATAATGACACCACTAGATAGTATTAATAGAAACTAAATCAACGCAAAAAACGGTAACCTATTTTGACCTTCCTACTAAAAGTTATTAACAAAACAAAATTTACCAAAAATAGGAAAAACGCCTTTTTCAGGGCCTAAACAATGGAATTTGCCCAAAAAAGGCCATGCGTCAGCGGCGAATGCCACTGAGTTGTTTCCATTGGCCCGTTTCCACCGAAAATACGATGTAATTTCGCCAAAAACGGACACTTCGAAAAGTTGCCCCAAAAATATTATTTGGCCTTCCGTCGGTCCCACTTTTCCATGAATTCCAACCCTTTCTGCACTGCATCATAAGCTAAGGTCTACCATATCTACAAAAGTGTGACTGTTCTATTTTTCCTTCTTTTGTAGACAATGTCGGTCTGCTAGGAGAAGTCCACTAGGAAACATCCAATGTCAAACGCCAATTGTGAAATTTGTGGCTGCACTGTCTTCTTGATCAGAGGGTAATAGGAAGTAGGGGCACTTCACCATTGCTGCTGTTACATCTGCTGGCATAGGTTGTAGGATCACCTGACAATTGCTTTGCCGTTAAGTAATATGGAAGAAAAAAAAAAAAAGGGGGTCATGGGTCCTACGAGGAACCCATTGTGGCCATCTCTATAACTTAACTTTTAGCCCATATGAATATACGATAGAAAGGCATTGCGTAGAAATCCTAGAAATTCAATTCCCATTGAGTCTCTTAACTGTTTGTCGCTTTTCACCATTCAGCCACTCTCACTCTCCCCTTCTTGGTTAGGCCCTCTGAAAGAGGAAGAGGGGCACGTCTTATATTGGTTGAAGGAAACTAATACTATTACCTGGACTTACACCCCAGAGGAATTTAGTTATTCAGTCAGTTCATAACAATCTTTTCCGTACAGGTAAACGCATCCTTCGGGACATGCGACGTCCCCATTGCTGAGGCTCCACAAGCAGGACCGCTGCCGCCACCATCTGAGTCTGGTGCCGCATCTTCAGGTTGTAAGCCATTCATCTCTTCCGTGTGGTCACTTCTAACATTGTCCATGGCCATATATTTTTCTCATGTTTTCCCACACTGTGAAAATTGATTGATACGTTCATCTTTTCCTTTTTTTTTTTTTTTTTTTCATGTGTGGTTGATTGTAATGTATCATATAAACAAACCATGACGATTTTCTTCTATGCCTTTGCTGGGTTTATTGTGCAAGCCTATCCAAAGTTGTCGGTCAACAATAACAACAGTAGCAATAGGAAAATCCGTCTGCTCAACTCACAAGCAGGGGCATACCCACATATATTGTTGCGGGGCAGTCCCCCATAGGACTTGGTTCGCCCTCCATAACTCATGAAATTCTTAAGTCTACCTCCAAAACCCACATGAAAATTTTGGGTCTGCCCAAAACCCACATGAAAATCCCGGGATTGCCAATAAAATCCAACTATCTATTTGGGTTCACTCCATCAATCGAAAATCCTTGATCCGCCACAACAGAAGTGAGGCCTACTTTTTGAAAACCCAAACCAATATAACCTTTGTGAACTAATGAGGGATGCCTGTTTCTTATGACATCAGTCCAAAAACAGATGGGTGGATTTTTTTTTTTTTTCATTTCCAAATTTAACACAGAGAATGTTGTTGGGGCCCACTGGCTAATACAAAGCTTGTAGGTATCAACAAGTTTATTGTTCTTTAATGCAAGATTATATGCGTCTTTTTTTCATAAGGGCATCGTCTTTTTTTCATAAGGGCATCAGATCCTAATCAAATCTCAATGAAATAGGGCTCTTAGTAATTACTCCAATTAATAGTTTTTTTTTTTAAATAGTAACACAAAGCATAGGTGCTATATCCGAAGAACTCAAATGAAAAATTATATATATATATATATATATATAAAAGAGGCTCCCAAATCGTACCAACAGTGAAGCAAGAAAAAAGGAGAAAATTTTCTTTGACATAAGTTGTGGAGATTTAAAAAAAATCTTCTCTGTGACATGTTGCACTGTTAATAGTGAGGACAAATGACTATTTTTTTAAATGTAGTGCGGTGCGTACTTGTGGACTAATTGATTTAACCAGCAGTGTTACCTCTGCTTTATCAAAGCCACTCATTTCGATTTGGCAGCTCATTTCACTCAAATTGGAGTGCTATTTGGCCACATTGTCTAAAACAGGGATGCATGTGATGAGTAATTTGGATCACCTGAAAGTAATGCATGCCCCGCACAGGTTATATATGAAAAGGCAAAAATGATTCATTTCTTACAAATAATTTGGAACTCAAGTGATAAATATTACATGCCTAAATTCGTTATAAGTATCAAATCCGACTACTCAATACGTGCTAAAAGCTTAAGTAGTTAGGAAGCGGAAGACCATTGTATTTAACAACTCCATCTATTCGGATTCGCAACCCATATGTGCCTATCCATGCAATGTGTGGGAATAACACCTCCCCGGGTTTCAAACGTGCGACTAGCATGGCTCTAATACCATGTCAAGTTTAGTTAATCAATAAATCTCAAAAGCTTAAGTTGTTAAGAAGCGGAGGACCAATTTACTTAAGAATAACTACTCTAAGGGCACTTGCGTAAATCTATTTCCACGAAAAAGAAAACTCCGATGAACCCAATAGGAAATTATTTTCGGAGGAATCGCAGAAAACTCGGTTCATTTGTGCACTTTTCCGCAATGAAAAATGGTGGCTGCACTAAACATAAATTTTACCGTAGGATGAAATTAAATTTCTGCAGTGCTTACTTTTTCCATGAAAAACCTTCTACACAAGCATGCCCTCTTTCTTTTTCCATATTTGAATCGTGGCAACATGGTCAGCTTGTGACACCCACAACTTGAAACAGTTTTGTGTTTATGAAGGTTTTGAAGTCATAAAATTTGGCAATGTTTGTACCCGGATAGTAGATGTATAATGCACATGAATTAGTTCCAAATTTTATATAGATACGGAGTAATACTCGAATCTTGTGAATAAAAATTACATTATACGGCTATTTTGTGAAAAGTAAATTCTATAAAATTCCAAGAAAAGTCATTAAAGAAATTCAAGAAACAAGCTTCATACAAAATTATAAAGGAATCTTTAAATATAATTAGATACTAATAACAAGATATGCATCAATCAAGAGACTCACCCTCGCCTGTAAACTCATATTAGAAATTCCATCTTTAAAAAGAAATGTAAATCACTATACAGCGAAGGCTTCAGGGATACACAAATGTTATAGAGGGATTCGAATCCTAAAAAAAATTAACACACAAATAAATGACTAAACCAATTAAGCTACCTTCAAGACAATGGAAACTACCCAGTTTTTAAATTATAAATCTAACAAGGACTAGACTCGGGCTTTGTGTCAATAGGAGTTTTAATCCAATGACACGGCCCACTGATTTGAGCGGCCAGGATCTTCCCATCACTTAACCAAGTGGGTCCCACATTTAGTTGTGTGTCCTCTATTATTTTGAGAGAAAAAAAGGTGTGCGCCCCATGTTCTGTTTCCGTTGATTCCGGGATAATAATGCAGCTGTCTCTTGGACACTTCATCAAATTTCAACTCCTTGTTTCTTTCTCATCATCATCATCTTTCAAACAAAAGGATCCATCTCATACACCTCGAGAGCACCCAACCATTTGCACATTAGTTAGACTATTCGAAACCGGATTTGGAAATTGGAATGGAAAACCTGGAATGATTTAACTGAAAAATCACACTTGTGAACAATTATTACCATCTGTTTAAGGATCCTATTGATTTAATAATTTTAGGATGATTCAGTGCTATGGGGCATTCAGCTCATTAGTTGCAATCAGATGTGGCCCACCATCATCAATACTGATCGGGTAAATGAGTATTGGATTGACCACTCTGGGCCCATAAAAGTTTGTAGGGTTCATTTGTTTGATGTGAAAATAACCCAATTACATGCGTAAATGACTCAGACGCATAACCATTACGCATGTGGGTCATTCTTTTCGTGTGAAAATATTTCACACATGTAGAAAAAAAAAACACGCCATTTTTATGTCCCCGTTGATCCTGAGCAAGTATGTTTCCTCATCTTCTTCATTCTTCCTTTCTTCCCCAAATCCAATCCAATGATGGAGAACTTCACATGTCCGCCTCAGGGATTACATGAAGATGAGATGGAGCTTGGCTTTGCCAAATCATCACAATGTTAGGGACCTAAAAGAGATTTTAAGGGCTTTTGCATGCATGCACCTCAATGAAAATTTTCTAGTTCCACATGTCGCCCTCCTCCCCGAACACCATCACCAAATAGAGTGATTAATACCCAGCAGCTTCATGATTTCTAGCCTTCCCATTTCACAACCTCCTCCACCTTCAAAAGATGCATCCTTTTTTTTTCTCTTCTCCCATTCCTTCACACAAGAACTTGTAATAAATAGCCTCAAACCTTTTTGGATAAAGACTAATAATAAGCAGGTAACTTGATCAAACAAGCCTTAATCAAAGTCATCCTACCCCCTTAATGAAGAGTATATAGCCCTTTTCAATTAGGGAGTTTCTTTTAAAACTGTTAGTTTTATTGACTCAATTCAGTAAATGATATAATAAATTGATTAATTTTTTTATTTATCAGTATATTCATGCTTGCCTTTCATGAGATGAATGGTGATTTATTATATTCTTGTACATAACCAATACGAATGACATGATGGTTCATGAGATGAACCGGAGTCCACAAGTATATTAAATGTAACACATGTGTATGGATGAGATCCACATACGGGAGACATGTGTGACAAATCTTATACTTAAATATCTTCACAACCAGTGATGAGACTGGACATCTCATACTGACAAGGTTGCAGCATTTTGATCACTATGAGATAGTGTGATTTGTCTCGATCATCAGAATGTAAGATTCTGGATCATAGTGATGGTAAATTGGATGTATTGAAGGACCATGAGAAGCACCTTATAAACACTGTCTTTACTTTAAGGTCTGCTCTCATAATTCCCTAGCAGTAAGCTCTCAATCTTGAGACATTAATGAAATCAAGTTTCTATATATTCATTTGCTTTGAGTCACCAATGAGTGAGGCCAACTGTATGTCAACACCTCGATGATATGGGTACGTGGTAGTAGAGCTATGGGAACCTTCAATGGTCAAGATGAAATCTATAACATTCAATGGTCAAGATGAAATCTATCTCTAATATCCCCTTATGCCAATTAATGAATTTATCATTGGTAAGTGCGCAACCATTCTGATTAAGAGTTAATTGGAAAGGTACCATTGATCATTATAATTAATTGAGGCTCAAGGATAATAAGATATGGATCTAGTTTGGAAGATAGGTCTAATTGATCCATGGATATTGATAGAGGGGCCTACTTGTGGTAATGTGTAAGTTTAAGGTCTTCTATGTAATATTCCTAAGACTGGAGTTCAATTGCATTTATATAGTGGAGTTATTTACAATTAACTATGAGCCCAGATTACATATGAGATGTGGGGTCGCATGCCCCAGTTGGAGCCAGCTTTCTAAGAAATCCCTAGTGGTCCCCACGCTAGCCCAATTATTAGAAAGTATCTAATTCTAGTTGAACTCTAAAAGGAAAGTTAATATTTCTATTTGAAGTGGGACTTCTAATAGTGGTAATAGTAAACTTACTAATTTTAGTAGAAGTAAGACTTCTATTTTAATTAGAAAGGAATTAGAAAGTTACTAATCATATTTGAAGTGAGACTTCTAATTATGATATGGTAAGTTACTAATTAATGGAAGTAAGACTTCTATTGCAATTAGTAAAAGATGAGGCAACTTACGAAAGTTATAAATAGAGGAGAGGAGGGCTGGATGTCCCATGCATGCTCCATACCTAGGGATTCACGCCCAGCCCTCTTTAGTGCAAGTGTTGGACCAGCTATCTCTCTCTTCCCTATTCTAGTTTCTCCTTTGAGTTCATAGTAGTTTTCTCTTGGAGATCCCACCATCTTCTTGATAAAAAGAGAATCTGATACGGGTCATAGCGTGGAAGATCAAGAGGTCTTGGAGATCCCTATTTGATTAGTGAAAGCGTTTCATCATCAAAGAAAGACGCAACTTCTCCATTAGAGCACAACCGAGCTCCAAATGTATAATCCGCTTCCTTACATGTTGTAGATTATTATGGATGCTTGTTAATTGCTATTTCTATCTTCTCGATAGATTGTATTTACTGATCATGATGGCTGAGATTGAGGGTTTACATCTTGGATTGAGTTTTGTAGTCTTCTGGATAGTTGATCCCTGCATCAAGTTGGTCAAAAGTTTTTGAAACTTATCCTAGATGCCCACCTATTTCCAACAAAAACTTGGCAGTTAATGGATCCCGAGTTATATTAAAAGGAAAGAGCGAACATAGGGATGTAAATGGGTCCCCGATTCTCTGGTTACCTGCAGGTTCCGACCCGTTAAAAACCGGGTCTAGTCCATATTTAGGCCCCGATAAATAAATAGGTCTGGGCCCTGTTCCACTTTGGTTCAGATCCATGGACCTGAGACCCAACATATTACCTCAATTTTCAAAAATCTCTCCTAAAAATTATAATTTTTTAATATCATTCTCTACTTAAATTCGGACCTGGATCCAGACCCGTCCCATATATGGTTTTCGTTCCGGAGCCAAGAAACCGATTCCGAAATGGTTCCGGGTCCGGATCCAGTCCCACATTCTCCTTAACAGTTTCGGTTCCGGGTCCACCATGGACTCGAACCGGAATCGACCCATTTATAACTCTAAGCGAACACCACATCAATATTTAGGAATTGAGAGCACCTTAGCATCACCCAAATTGGTCCCAAGATGAACCTTTTGCCCGTATTCACCTTTAGAGTCCTGACATTGCTTCAAAACATCAAATGATTGCTTTGATTACAAGTTTTCAACAAACCAATAATGTTTGTGATAACTTGGCTCAGCTAAGCTCCATCTCCTCTCCATGTAATCCTTTGGGAGGATATGTGAATTTTTCCAACATTAGATTGGATTTTGAAAAGAGAGGAAGAATGAAAAAGATGAGAAAAGATACCTGCTCAGGGTGGGCTCTGTGTGGGTCCAGCCCCTTAGCTGGGTTAGAAAAGATTCCTTTGTTACCAACTGTTCCACCAAGCATATTTGTCTCTCGATGGGAGGGAGTTGGATTTCGGATGCTCTCGAAATCTGTGTACTGTTTGTCTTGTAAACATTAGCTAATAGCTATGTTTGTTTTTTAAGAAACATAAGTTATGTTATGTTAACATCCTGTCAGGTCGGCAAATGCTCTCGTCCACATTCTATAAATGGGATTCCAATATTGGATTTGCATGCCCTGCAGGAGCACAGTTAAAATCTTGCACCCACGATAAGGATGCAGCCAAACTGTTGAATTAATATTAGAGGATTTTACCCGAAAAATCCTTTAAAACTTGTCAATAGCCAAAAGCACCATGAACATCCTATAATGACCACAGTAGTCTCAGAAGCCTTATTTGGTTTTTTTTTTTCTTTTCTTCTCTGAGCAGGGATATCCCTGCTCCTCCCAAAAACCCTTTTGCCTTTTACCATGTTCGACTTCTTCTCTCCCTCCGTCTTTCTTCCTTTCTCTCCCTTATCCCCTATGGGTCGGCACCGGCAACCTGCAGTTCTTCATCTCCTCTTTTCCTTCCTTTAATCTACTGCAACGATCTTTTCCACTCTTATAAGTGATTGGGACGCCGGTCCTAGCTTTTCTCTTTCAAATTGCTACGAAAGATCAAAATCTGAGTGTTTTCGAGCTCATTAGGAAATGGAGTTTTGATATGGCAGCTGGGTTTTCTAGAACATGTGCTTTTTCCACGTTCAGAATCTGATATTTTCGGAAGATGGGTTTTAAGGATTGAATCTAGAGTTCCCAGCTGAAATTTGGGGTTTTCTTGATTACAAAGTAGAAGGGTTTTCTGGGATCTGGAAGGATTAAAAAGCTATTGTGCTTGGATTCATCATTTTGAGGGGAAATTTGGGTCTTTTTCATCTGGGTTCGGATTAGAACCTCTTCAGTTGCAGAGATCAGATTCCAGAACGTCTGAGGAAGAAGAAGACAGTGTACGCCCAAATTAGTGATGTGAACAGGGATATCCCTGCTTTTATTAGTGCTGTGAGCAGGGATATCCCCGCCCACCAGAGTACTGTGGGTGTTGTCTCTCAAGGACTGGTTTCAGTTGGGACGGGGATATCCCCGCGCAAATTAGTGTTGTGAACAGGGATATCCCTGCCTCTGTTAGTGCTGCGAGCGGGGATATCCCCGCCCACCAGAGTACTGTCTCTCAAGGTGGTTTCAGTTGGGACGGGGATATCCCTGCCCATATCAGTGCTGTGAACAGTTACACCCTTAGTTTTGGTGATGTACACACCAAGCGAAGGTGGGTATTAGTGGCCATGTATGTTTGAGTGGCTGGTGCTCCGAATCCAAGTGTGAGCTCACGTCCATCGTGCAATTCTGATCAACATTGATAAAATGGCCAAATGTGGGACCCATTTTCTATAAGTTTAGATGATAAACTGCACACTTGACTAATGTGAGAGTCTTTATCTTACACCAATCATCCAAACTCATACAAAGTAATCCATTGTTCATTCTATTTCATCTTACTCCTCTTTAACTTTATCCATTACATGACACTTACTCTATTTTTACTCAATTCCTCTTGGAAACAAACTGGCCATTACCTTTAACTTTTTCTTGGCCCAAACCAAAAAAGGGTTTGAGGATCAGGCCTGAGATGGAACCAGTTTTTATCCAATTCATTTTCAGTTTTTTGAAAGATGATCTGAGTCTGGATCCAGATCCAGTTCTGACTCGACCTAACTAGGTCTGGGTTTGCTTGGGACAAGAAACTCATTGCCAGCTCACTTTTTTTTTTTTTTTTTGAAACACATTGCCCTTTTGTTTTCTCATGATCATGATTCATCAAGATAGTGAGTTTTCCCGAGTGAGAAATGCAGTGATTGTTTGAGACTTGAGAGACTGAGAAACTCACCATGGAAGCAAATGTGATTTGATTAGGTATGCAAATTCCTGATAAGGTATTACCATAATCAGCATGTGGTTATAGCCAGAGAGAGCTGACAAAACCAACCAGTCCTCATGACCCAGGGGCACAACACAAGACATGATTTGTGAATGCCCTCTTTTGTTTTTTTTGTGGATGTATGGTAAAGTAAACATCCATAATACTAGTGTGTGGAGATATCCCTATCCCAACTGATACCAGTACTCTGGTGGGCAGGGATATCTTCACTCATAGCACTAACAGAGGAAGGGATATCCCTATTCACAGCACTAATTTGGGCGGGATATCCCCGTCCCAACTGAAACCAGTCCTTGAGAGATAGAACCCACAGTACTCTGGTGGGCGGGGATATCCCGCTCACAGCACTAACACGGACGGGGTATCCCCTTCCAAAAACACTGTCATGTTGGGTTTTCTTTACAGAAAACTAATCCAAATAAGAGTTCTAGCAAATGATTCTAAAACCCTTGTCTTCTCTCCTCAAAACCACCCAACTCTCCAATCCATCTCAAATCTCTCACCCTCCACTCTTCAATCATCTCTCACCCTCTCTTACCTTGAGAAATCATGTGGGTTTTCAATTACTTGGGCTTCTAAGGAGCTACCCTTGCAGTGCTCCTCGTCTCAGACCCCACCCTACTATTTACAAACCTAAAGAATCGCATCATCCCATCCAATGGTTTCCTCAAAACCATCGTCCACGCCAATGAAAATGTGTTGTTATCAATCAAACACTCGCCGTGCATTTCACATTACAAAATCCAAAGAAAATGAATCCCAATTTGTTTATCTTGAAAGATCATGGGGTACCCGAAGCCAATATCATGAAATTAATCACAAACCCATCCAAGAGGGCTGGTGCTCATTCCTGAATGGTTTAGGGAAACTGTGGAGATAGTGAAAGAAGTTAGTTTCAATCCAGTGACCCTAAAATGATTTGCAGAAACTCAAATTAAGAATCTTTGATTTAATGAAATTGATAGGGGATAAGGGAGAGAAAGGAAAAGAGGAGAGGAAGAACTGCAGGCTACCGGTGCCGACCCATAGGGGATAAGGGAGAGAAAGGAAGAAAGACGGAGGGAGAGAAAGAAGTCGAACGGGGTAAAGGGCAAAAGGGTTTTGAGGTCTGTTTAAGGTAAAAGGAGCAGGGATATCCCTGCTCAGCGAAAGAATTGAAAAAATTTACCAAACTGGGCCTTTAGGACTACTATGGTCTTTATGAGATGTTGAAGGTGTTTTTGGCTTTTTACAAGTCTTAAAGGATTTTTCGGGTAAAATCCTCTTAATATTATTTGCATTACTTCCAATTGGTAACAAAGGAATCAGTGATAAAGAGAATAATGATTTTGATTTTATGTACAGCTTATTCCTTTGTTGTTTGCATGAATATATATATATATATATATTTGTTTAAAAAGAAATGAAATAAACTATTTTTTCTCAATAAAGGTGATATTGATTTACCATGTTATGGGTAGAAATGTAGGATTCCCTCTTATTATGGGAATGAGAATCTGTAAAGATTGAAATTCTCTCCAGGCAATAAACATATCCTTTGAGCATGCCTTTGTAACATTGAAATTTTGCACTGTATGAATTTCTTATTCCACAGCATCACGAATAAGTAATTCTCACTCTTATGAAAAATGATTTTCCAAAACCAGCCCCCACCAATTCTCAACCTTGCAGGGAAAAAAAAGTTGGATCTAGGTTTGCAGCATTGAAAATTCTTTACTATTATTTAATTACTGCCTTTAAAGCAGGATGAGTGCATCTGGCATGAAGTCGGTCCGGTCCTATGAGACACCTCCCCTAAATGCGTGAAACTTCTACACATTAGCCATATCCCAAAATATATATTATTGGCAGGGATGTAATGGGTTTGTTCTGGTGCAAGACCATACTGAACCCGAAAGCCATAACCATTTTGCATAAGATGGTTCTGATTTTGGCTGGGAACCTATTTCCTAGTTCCATACCTGGCTCCAATAAAAGTACCCAAATCTGGTTCTAACCTCTTCTTTTATTTTTTTTACTTTATTTATTTCTTAAATTAGGAATATCATTTAATAAAAAAAAACTCAAAAAGAGATATCATTCAACCAATATATAGGCTATTATTGATGCACTGCCTTCTACAACTGAAAATACCAACATTTTCATAACCAATATATAGGCTATTTTATGAAGTTTCTGACATTGACCTATACAAAGTCGAGAACTATGTCTTAAAAAATGCACATCCAAACACTTTGAGCCAAGAAAATATACGAATTATTTACTAAGTTTTGATTAAAAATAATTCGAAACCAATATTTAAGAACTAATATCTCCAAGTTCCTGTAGAATCCAAAAATAGAGAATAATCTATTGTTATTTTTAATCCAGTAGTAGCGCATCACCAGAGAGGGCTTACCAATTTTACTAGTCTCGATGCTATTCCCTTTTCCGCTTTTATATTTTAATTGGGTTCTAAGTCTACACATATCGGCAAATCGCATCTACCATGCCATCAAGACCTCCATCACTTACCTCCACATTTCACTTCACCATTTTAATTAAAAAAAAGGAAAAATAAAGTAAAAAAAAAAATAATTTGGATCCTCTTTAAACCATCAACACCATCAAAGAGGGAGAACAAGAAAGAAAGATGATGAAAAAGAGAAGATGCTGTCACACTTGCCGCGCGGTAGAAAAGAACAAAAAACTATTGAAATAGGAAAGGAGAAACAAAATGACTAGCCTTTATAAATAAGTAGACAAACATCCTAAGTCGGTCCACTAGTCAAAATCTATATTGATTTCGAACCATTTACCATTTATGAATTGGGATTTAAAGAAAATTATAAATCCAAAATTTTTAAGGATTAAAACCTTCGAATAATCGGAGAATTGAATGTCCCTTTGGATTTCTAACTAAATTAATCTGCTTCTAACACAAGCAGGTTTGGATGGGTCAGCCATTTGACCAACTCATTGCCTACTAGGCCACCACCGGACCTTCTCCAGCCAACCCTACCGGAACCAAAGCTGCCGCAAGAGCACAATAAAATTGGTGCTCCCGCGGATCCCCGTCATTAAAAGCTACTAACATCGTTGCTGGCCTCCAAGGCTCCAACCCCACACCACACCGCACTGATTGATATTCCTTCCAACTGTGTTTTCTTGTTCTTTTCTCTCCTCTTCCCAGTCACCTAAATCTATCCCTTTTTTTTTTCTTTCTTTCTTTCTTCTTCTTCTCGGCTTCATCTCCCCTTCATTTTTTCTTTAATTTCCATTTATCCTCCTCTTCGTCGTCTTCTTCTTCTTCTTTGGCATTCACATTGTCATTTCCATTGAAGAACAAGGAGAGGAAGGGAGAAGAGGATCTCGATCTCCTCTTTCTCTCCAATCCAACATGGATCTTGCTCTGCTAGATCTGGTCCGTGAAATCGGCAGGATCGGGGATTTTGCAGCTGATTTCAAGAGAGATTGCGCAGATCTCGCCCGCCGGATCTCGCTCCTCTCTCATCTCTGGAAGAGATCAGAGATTTCAAGCATTCCTCTTCATCTTCCTCTGGTTGTGAAGTCGGCTTCAACTTCGTCGTCGTTCTCCTTCTTCTTCTCCTTTCTCTTGTTTGATGGAACTGCGGGAACTGCAGGCTGTGCTCGAGGCCGCCAACCAGCTTCTTTTGCTCGGTCGCTCTATTGGAAATGGATCCATTGTAAGTATCATCTCACACTTCTTCTTCTCATTCTCATTGTTGTTCCTTTATTTCCCTAGGACACGTGGCAGTCTCTGAATCTCCTTGCCTTTTCTTGAGATTTTAACTAAAGGCTTGCATATTTGCATAGAATGAATTCATGCCATGCGTGGTTAAAAACTGAAGATCAAAGGTGAAAGTAGGAAGTTGACTATCAAATAACCTCGCCTTTAATGGAGATTGAATCATGGTTTCCCTAGTAATTCAAATTCTGGTAAGTCATGGTCTGATCTTTATTGCTAGCTTATATCCTTCACCCCTCGGTTTCAGATCATTCACACCTCACCTCTTTAATAATCCATCGGTGGAGCTCATTTGAATATGAATTCTTTAGTAACATGCCCCAAAAGTGGTTACTAAAATTGAGGAAAGAAAGTGGAGATCCGTAAATAGTTAGTTAGCAGTTGCCACAATATGATGATCGATAATGGCCATCGAAATCTCCCACTTGATGGAAAATGAATGCCCAGAAATCGCCCAGAGTGAATTAAATCCATTTTACCATGAATAAAAAGGAATTTAATTCCATGCTAACAAACAAGCACTAAAGGATCCGGACTCAAGGATGATATCTTATTAGATGTTATCAATTATATATCTCTGTCTATCGGATGTAATGCCAAAGCAGAAACTTTGCATTCAGCATTTCATCTGATTGCTGTTCATTTCCTATTTACCTTTGGAACTTCTAATGGACCTGACTTCTTTTAGGTGGCTTAGATTGTTGAGTCTTATATCTTTGGACTGCCTCCTATTTTAATAAGCCCAAGAGACCTTCTGAAGCTCTATTTTGAATTATCCCCAAAGGAATCAGATTTATTGCAAGTTGTCAGGTATAAAAATAATATTTTGTGTCTTTGCACTTAAATGGCCACACATGGGACAATGCCAATGTCAGTGTCCTAATAATTTTAAGATAGCTAATCCTCAAAGCCTAGATACGATAGAGGCGGTGGGCTTCAGAGACTTGCTACATGATGCAAATTGTTGGGGAAATTAACTTAAAAGCGGGTGCCTAGTTTTGACTTGTGTGCCTCACTTTATTTGATCCAGGCCTTCAATTGAACACACCTCAATAAATAGGTGCTCGTGCCAAAGATCACTTTAATTGGAGAAATATACACATTGGTTTGATTAGATCATGAGAAAAATGATTAAATACTGAGTCAAACCCTCATTCTCTGTGTTGGTGATTGGGTCATTAAAAAAATCAAGAAGAAGTGCCTCTTCGTTGTTCACTTCAATTTGGATGATTTGACATTGTAAATGAGCTCTCTGAATGATATGGATTCTATGGTGGGAGAGGTGGAAACGGAAACCTGAGGTATCTACAATGAACACGTAGTGTCCTAGGGTAGCTGGGTTTGTAACTTTCATTGGAGGAGATGTTGTACTAATAAATCAACACCGAATGATGTTGCTTTATGCTAAGATAGATGTGTGGAGTAACAAGGTATGGTAGAAATGAGCGTGTGTACATGAAAGAAAATCTATAGTGATTCCTATTGAAGAGTTAATCAAGGATGTCATTTTAGATAATTTGGGCTTGTATATTGAATATTAAAAATAACCTCAGTATGAAAAAAATAGAAGTGTTACAAGTTCAATGAGCTAAGAGAAGGGAGAGACAACGCTTGGTGTCATGAACTCATGGGTGTGATATGGTGTTATGGTGAGTGACAATTCACTGGGGGAGAGTGACAAGAAAATTCTGCTACATGTAATCACAAGTTTGAAACTTGCAAACCCTTTACACAGACTACCTTAATGCATGTAGCTCGCAGTGATAGGGTGGGATTGGAAACTCTTAAGGTAGATTAGTAGTAGATACAGTATAGGCATGATCCAATGGTTGTTTCTGACTATCTATTTAGAGTTCCCAACTTTTAACAATTTAATAATTGCCTATTTAAGTAGTATTCTTTGGACCCTTAAATTTATGGTCACAATAAGGATGTAAACAAGCAAAGATAGTGCACCAGCTACTTGAGCTCGATTGTTTCGTGAGCCAATCTCAACGTAGGCCCTGCACAACTCGGCCTGATATTAGCTTGAAGTGTTTGACTCAAGCTTGAGCTGATATATGTGTTACATAATGAATTAATTTACGCTTTTGACTAAACATATTTATACTTTTAGAAAGTAGTAATAAGTCATATAACAAAATACTTTTAATACGCAATACATTAAACTTTGTTCATTTAGAAATTAATAAAAGAAAAAAATTCAATGTGGCATATCAACATGGTAAATGAACCTTTTTTATAATGAAAAAAAAAAAAAAAACATATTGATAGGTCTATCCTTCTAAAATCCTAATCATCTATAACTACACACGTTGTTTATGGGCATCTCTTGTGTATTTTATATGCCTTCTTCTCGATGCCTTTCCTTTTATTGATGATGGCCCAAAGGGGTCCAGTCCATATATAATTGTATTCTAATGCAATTATTTAAGTGGTGCTTAAGAGAAAATTATATATATGCATTATATAGGTTTCTTTTTGCCTAGAGATACATCTCATGGCTTGAGTTTTAGCACCACTTAGGATCCACCTATCATCAATCCAACCCGTCACGCTCACTAACCCCCCATGAATTGGCACTCACCCTAATTTGACATTAATCCGAGTTATACTCGTCATTGGATTGAAATTTCATTAAAAAAAAATACAGCACTTAAGAAACCATTCAACTTTAAATTTCCTAAATCAATGGTGGAAGTGGTGACAATTTGATTGAGATGATTTTTTGCCCAAGATCATTTCCATCACATCAGACTCTCCCACCACATGAGAACCATCTTTTTGACATGTCAATCATGGTTAAGGAGATGGAAAGGCCATGGATGGATCATAGATTCCTAAAACTAAGGTCAAATCATTAAAGGCATATAACAATGAACACATAAAAAAAGGGTGCTTCAATCCAAGGGTATAAGTTGGATGAGTGTCAAATTGGGGTGAGTGCCAATTCATGGGGAGGTAGTGAGTGTGAAGATTATAGATGGATCATAGGTTGGTCCATGTAGGATCTACAAACTAGTTTTCACAGAATTTTTCATTAGGATGGTTCTCATAGTAAAATTTTCACGTACAAGTATATATAAATATATTCTATAAAATAATTGAGCTTGCATTGAGCTTAGTTTCTTATGAATTGTCAAGCCAGCTTAAGCTTGGCTCAATTTCTATTCAAATTTGAGCTCAAGCTCTGCCTCCTCAATTAGTGATTTAGCCATGTCCGAGCGCTCTTCTCCCTCTACTCAATTAGTGATCTGGTTGAGCTTAAGGTTTTTATGAATTGTCAAGCCAGCTTAAGCTTGGCTCAATTTCTAATCAAACTTTAGCTTGAGCTCTGCTCCTTCTGCTCAATTAGTGATTTAGCCAAGTCCAAGCTGGAAAAGCTATGCTTGGCTCTACTTATTACATCCTAGTCACGATGATTAGATTGTTCCAACTTTGTAGTACCCATTATCCAAAATAAGAGCTTCCAATCTCACCCAAGTGATTGACATGCATCAAGGTTGGCCCCATATAAGGGTTCACAAGTATTAAACTTGCAAACAGCTGTAGCCGAGTTTTGGTGTTTATTATGAAAGAATCACAAAAGAATGTTCTAAAAATATCGGTGATAAGCAATAAATTGGCCAACATGTACCAAATAGTGGCCCCTTATTGCTATGATAATTTGGGCTGAACTTGGCCCAAAATCCCCAATACCAGCCAATATTATCATACTCGATGGCCACGAACTTGAATTTTCCTTTTAATTTCAGGTCTCCTTATTATTTAACAGTTCTGGCTGAAATTGGCTGGAATGGAATGGAATTGAGAACTATGATTTACGTTCTTCATGGTTCTACTTTTGAATAGGAGCTGAGTGCAGAATGAAGAGTACAATTGGATGCTTTTGAAAATTTGAAGCCATTAGATATGGTTGAAGAAATTTGAGATAGATTTAAAAGCCTAATAGTTTTACTAGAAAAGCTAAGCATTTATTGATATTAATAAACCAAACCAAACCAAACCAAGCCTTTTCCCACTAGGTGGGGTCGGCTATATGGATTTGACGACGCCAATCAAATCTGTTTAGGGCCATGTCCTCTGTTAGATCCATGTAGGCAAGGTCATGTTTAATAGTTTCTTTCCAACTTCTCTTAGGTCTCCCTCTCCTACTCCTGGCAATCTCCATGCTTTCACACCTTTTAACAGGTACCTCCGTTGGACGCCTTCTAACATGGCCGAACCATCTCAGTCGATTTTCTCTCATTTTATCTCCAATCGGTGCTATTCCTACTTTGCCCATAATCTCCTCATTCCTAATCCTATCTCTCCTTGTGATCCCGCACATCCATCTTAGCATTCTCATGTCCACAACTTCCATCTTCTTGACATGATTATGCTTTACTGCCCAACACTCTGATCCATATAACAACGCTGGAAAAAACATAAGTGATACGTTTCTCAAAAAAAAAAATTTGATACATCCAGTGCGACAGTCTTGAATCCAAAATGTGGATGTAAAGAACTTTTTGTTTTAATTGGACTGGCCAAAGAATTTTTGTTTTGTAAACTTCCTTAATCAGCACTAGGTCTATTCAATCACCATTGATGATCAACTGATCTGGTTTCCCTTTATGTCGAACCACCACACCTCAGACTTGTGTTTCTGTCTCTGATTTCAGATTCCTGTTTTTTGATAATTTTCCACCAATAAATTTCTTCAATATTTTGCAATATTGAAATTTCGAATATACTTGTTTTGACTGAACTTCTCACAGGATATCTTTTCCTTTACTACCATATTGTCAAATGAGCCTATGGTTTTCATAAGAGTAACAATGCCAGAGAAGCCTCGGAATCTAAAGTTTTCAACGTGAATAACTAGTGACTTCTTACCATGATGGGAGCCAATAACATCACACATTCACACAAATCACCTAGGAAATAGAGGGGAAAAGCCCAAAATTCTCTAGAATATTCTGTCATTTTTTATAGGCGCTTCGCTAATTGAAAGGACTAAAGTCAGTTTTTACATTATAGTCAACCATTATATTCTTCATAAATTAAAATGCCACTAAATACTCTTTGCATCCAGTCACCTGCTGTAGCTCAGCTGGTTAGGGACACCAGATGCCCTTTATAGGGGGTGAGAGTGTGTGAGTTTGAGTCCTATACAGCAAAAATAAATAAATAAATAAAATAAGAAAAGAAGGGATTTTTTCCAAACAATTTTGGTGTCTTGACTTAACACAACCAAGGTGAATGTCATTTTTTACTGCATAGGGATTAATAAATATGACTCTTGCCGACTGAACCCTAACTAATAGGAAAACACCAATAAAGTAGGAAATGTGCAATTAGTTTTGAGTTCCCATGACATGAAACTCATATTAAGAGTCGCGCAAGGTTCCAGCATAGGTTTCCTCAAAAGCTTGGGTTTGAGTCAAGTAAATGCATCCTTCTTATCTACATGTTCTCAGTTTAATACTCCTACTTTACATATTATAACATGGCCTTCCACGTTTCAGAAAAAACGAAATTTTATAATGGTCTCCCACTTTGAAGGGCTGTCCTCCTATTCTTCTCTTTTCTTTGTTCTTTTTGAACAGAAGCATGCTTCTTGATTATTGCTGTGGTGTCTAACATAATGTGTTATTATTGTATTTCAACTGCCATTGTGGGTATTCAATTTACTTTTATTTGCATATATTTTAACAGCAAGCCACTTTCCTGATTCACAAATTGATAGTATCTTGGTCCTCTGTTCTCTGTTTGAGGACCCTGCATTTAAGTTTATTATTCAGGTTACTTGTTTCTTCTTTTAACCCCAACTTTTACTCAAGGGTTCAGCTGTGAAGAGGATCACTTTCCTGTTCCAGTATGTGACATGGCACTTGGAGAAAGTTCTTGGAGACTTTCCATATGACCATTTTGAAATATCAGATGAAGTTCGAGAACAGGTACGAGCTGAAATTTGCAATCTAACTTGATAATTCGGTTATACCATATTTTTTGTGTTGTACCCATAAATCTACTGGAAGGTAGTCTATGCAGTAACCTCTAGCTCAAGGGCTTGGTTCTACCTTCTCAACCAAAATGGAAAAAAAAGGAAGTTTTAATATATCAAAGGTCTGATGTTTTCTCATTAAAACGTCTACTAGGTTGAACTGGTACGTGCACAACTTAGAAGAGCAACAGCTAGAAATGGGTCGCTGAATTTAAAAGGTTTTGCAGTTATTTCATGGATCTTCTCCCAGACCCCTCATATCCGCACTGAAGATGATTCACTAGTATTGAGCGGGGTTGTTGGAAACTGCAAAATTGAGAAGATAGGAATGGTCAATCAAGATTTTCAAGAAATGGTAGATATGGTTGCAGAACTTTATGTGAAGTCCGGGAATACTGTGGAACGGACAAAATATGTTTTGGATTGGTTCAATAACCCTGCATTGTCCAATGCCCCTAAAACAAGTGAATTCGACAAGGAGACAGACAACTCTGTCAATAAAAGTTTGGAGGAAATTAAGAAGCCCGATTCTCTCACAATTCCTGATGATTTCCGTTGCCCTATATCTCTTGAACTGATGAGAGATCCCGTTATTGTGGCCACAGGCCAGGTATGGTTCTCATCCCATATGCTACTAATTATATTCACCATAAATCTTGAGCGATTCGCAAAGCTTATTTAACAATGGCCTAGAAAATGTCTAGTTTTTCTAAAACATTTGTTTTGAAAACCCATCATCAAGATGGCTAGCATCGTCCAAGCATGATGAAGTCCTTACTTTTTATTGCAACTTGTTTTTTGGCTACATTGAGGAATCTAACTCATCTCTCACTCACATACCCATGTTCCTTAACAGCTGATGGGGCACTTCCTTTACACTTATCTTGTAATAGGTATTTTCTGTGTAATATTTCTTGAAAATGTATTAATGGGGTTCTGAAGCAACCATCCCATCTTTCATGACCTCTGCATCCTTTTTTTTGGCTCCGTATTGAAGGACTCAAAGCAATGTCTTCGCAGTAGAGGGATAAAATTGTAGTAGTAGAAGTGAAGATTCACCTACCCCTCACCCTGCCATCACCATAATCAAATTGCATGAAAGTGAGGGTCCATCCCACTTCACTATGAATTCCTAGGGTTTATTCAAAGTAAGCAAACAAGCCCTAAATATCTTTTCTTTTTTATTTGTAGTCTATAGAATAAAGTTTTGTGAGGACCAAAATATAATAAAGTTTGGCTTAACCAATGTCCCTACGTTCCCAGAATGTGTTGATCGTTTTGAAAGGTTTTCCTTTAGAAGCAGTTTAAATTATACTCATCTGCTCTTTCTAATTATAATTCTTTTCCTGCAGACTTACGAACGATCCTTTATACAGAGATGGATAGACTGTGGTAACCAAACATGTCCGAAAACTCAGCAGAAGCTTGAGAATCTGACATTAACTCCTAATTACGTGTTGCGAAGTCTGATCATGCAGTGGTGCGAAGCCCACAGAATTGAACAACCACTGTGGTTGGCCAGTGGCAGGATAAGAAAGAGTGATGGATCTTTCCATGAAGTTAGTGGGGATAGTGCTGCAATCAATGCTCTGGTACGAAAACTCTCAAGTCCATCAATTGATGAGCAGAGAACCGCCATTTCTGAAATTCGGTTGTTGGCGAAAAGGAGCACTGACAACAGGGTATTGATAGCCGAGACAGGCGCCATTCCCCTTCTAGTCAATCTGCTAGCAAAAGATGATTTGCGGATGCAAGAAAATGCCGTCACAGCAATTCTCAATCTTTCAATTTACGAGAGCAACAAGGGGTTAATTATGCTCGCCGGGGCTGTTCCTCCAATTGTCGAAGTCCTTAGGAGAGGGAGCATGGAAGCAAGAGAGAATGCAGCAGCCACCCTTTTCAGCTTGTCTCTGATCGACGAGAACAAGATAATCATCGGGGCATCAGGAGCAATAAAAGCCTTGGTAGAACTGCTCAACACTGGAAGCATTCGGGGAAAGAAAGACGCGGCAACGGCCCTTTTCAACCTGTGCATTTACCATGAGAACAAGGGACGGGCAGTGCGAGCTGGGATCCTTGTTCCATTGATGAACATGCTGACAGATACTAGCAATGGTATGGTGGACGAAGCACTGACAATATTATCAGTTCTTGCTAACTCCAAAGAGTGTAAGGCAGCAATTGTGATAGCTAATGCCATCCCAGTTCTTATTGACCTCGTCAGGACAGGTCTACCGCGGAACAAGGAGAATGCAGCTGCCATCCTCCTTTCACTGTGCAAGAAAGATCGCGAGAATCTTGCATGCATAGGGAGGTTGGGTGCTGTCATACCATTAACTGAGCTCATTAGGAGCGGCACGGATAGAGCGAAGCGCAAGGCTACTTCGCTGCTGGAGCATTTGAATAGGTCACAGCAGCAAGTATAGAGAGAAAAGTGAGGATTTGATTTATTCCCTTGGATCTGATGTATATTGTATTGTTTTCACGTGTTTGTCAATCTAATTTCATTTTGTCCCCAAGCCTTCTTCCTAAGGTTTGTCGATTCCTTTGGTTTGCGGAAGTGTGTGAACTATTAATAATTCATTGAAAGCCTGGAGATTCATTCAGGTAAATAATTTGATTGGTTCATTGAATTGCTAAGAAGATTTCTTTTGTATTGCTTTAGATTTAAATATGTTTAATTGGCGCGACACAACTGTTTTATGAATCTCATTGATCGGACTGAGGATTGAGTCATGGAAATGGGTCTAGTTTGGCCTGACAGTAGTAACTCAAATAACAGACTTTGTGAAAGAAATCTGTAAAAATATATTACTACTGCAATATTCAATTCTTAATCAGGCTATCATCGTACTAATTATCTCTTGATAAGAAGGCTACTCTTCATTCTTCCATTGGGGTTGTTTGGTTCTACCATTTTACGTTTGTAAATGGTGCACATGCAAAAGTTATTAGGTTTTTAGTGTTGGCTAATTAATGGGTTAGACAAAACTATGGGTCCATTGAGTTGTACTTTATTTTTAGAAAATGACACTGATTTTGCTCTGAAGATTGAAGACCGGAAGGATTAGAAGTGAGCGGTCTGGGCAGAATTAGAAGTGTGAAGTTTGGCAGGATTAAAAGAAGAAAGACCACAAGAATTAGAAGTTAGAAGATTGGAAGCATTAAAAGAAGAAAATTTGGAAGAATTAGAAGTATGCTGAAGGAAAGAAAAAGGAGTTAGAAAGGATCAGAAGTGCTAAGTTTCCGGTTCAAACAGAATAAGGGCCTGCTCGAGCGCCCCTTTACCTGCTCGAGCGGACGTTGTCAAAAAGTAGCCAAATGCCAGACAAAATGTTGGCCCGCTCGAGCGACCTTTCACCCGCTCGAGCAGACGTGGCGCAGAGTTCTGTACGAATTATATTTGTTATTTCCTATTTGGGTCAAACTAATTTTTTTTTAGTCCTAATCAAGTTAGGCAACCTTAAGCACGTCCTAAAGCCTATTTAAAGGAATCGTGGGCTATGATATTAGATCACACGTCTTTCATTATTCTGAGCTGGAAGATCAAATTGAGAGAATTCTTCTCTAAGAGTTATTGGAAGACTTGTGCTGAAGAGTTATTCTAGAGAGCAACTTCTTCTACTTCCCTAGCAAAGATCGTCTTCTTTCGTAGAAAATTTGAGGAGCAAAGTGCCGGATTGAATCTGTTGCAATCAATGGTGTAAAGTCATTGAGGCGTGAAGCCACACAAGAGGTAACTGCAATCTTTAAGTAGGGGATATTTGGAGAGGAATCTGTGAGCGTATTGTAATTGCGATATTCATGGTGCTTGATTGTTGATCTAGTTCGGATCTGTGGTTTCTCACCCGGTTAGGGTTTTCCACATTTTTGTGGTACGTGCTTTTGCCATTGTTATCTATTTCTGCTGCATAGTTTATTTGGCTTGCACACAATTAAGATGATGGGTTAACCAATCTAGAGATCTATACTCGAACTTTCAAAAGTGCACTATCATGTTTGGCGGTTGCACACTATTACTATTTATATGCATCACATATGTAAATTCCATGTGAAAATGGTATGAAAATGTGCTCATTTGTACACTTAATTCTTCATACCTCCACATATGGTAAAAGAATTCACATCTAAAGTTGTGTGTAATGAAACCACACCAAAAAATAAATAAAAAAAAATGCGGATGGTATGGAGATTCTCGTTCCATCAAAATAAAATAACACATTTGTATATGAGGAATTTAGAGGAAAAATCCTCGTGGGACCCCATACGTCCTACCAGGACCCCATATCATATTGGATATGGGAGGGGTCCTCATGTGGCCCTTTTAATTTTATTTTTTTTTTGTCCTTTTGTAATATGGTTGATATCGACCATTCTGTTAGTCAACTTTTTTTTTTCACCTTGTAACTGTCTTATTTGCTGAACACAGCAGAATGGTCGATATCGACCATCCCAAATGGTGATGATATCGACCATTCTGTCAGTCAGATTTTCTTCAAGATGTAACTGTCTTATTTGCTTAATATAACATAATTGTCAATATCGACCATATCGCAAAAAAAAAAAAAAAAGACGAATCTGCAGGTCCACTTGAAGATCCTCCGCGCTTGCCTCCTCTCACTCCCCTTGGGTCTGTAGGTCCTTAGCTCCCATCCCCTCCATCCCCCACTACCTCCAGGCCCAGTCCTCTTCCTCATCTTTGCCTACAACCTCGCCTCCGTCTCCCCTCCCCTCTTATCCCTCCTCTTATCCCTCCATGGAGATCCTCCCTCCTCCGACGAAGACGATCCCATGCTCACCGCCCTCCGTTCCTTCGTATCCTCCCTCCCTACCTCCCCTGGCCGAATCCACTACTCTGGAGTGGCACTAGCAATTAAGAGAGAAAAATCCAATTTCAAGAGAGCAACCACCACAGAATGGTCGATATCGCCCATATCACTAAATGACAAAAAAGGGATAAAAATGCACCAAGAGGACCCCTCCCGTCTATACTGTGGGACTTCATTAGTGGGTCTTATAGGGCTTTTACTCATAAAATCCTCTTTTTTATATCGACTAGTGGAGCCCTGCACGGGCACCAAACACACAGTTTTACTAAGAAAATTTTTTAAATATAAAGCTCTTAAAGAATTTAGTAGAAGCTGAAGCAATACATTTAAAAATCAGATTTCAACAGAAAATGAGTGGTTGTAAATTGCAAGGCCCGTGCAATGTCCAAATACAGCTGACACTACTTTTTTTCCTATATATTTGAAAATAATAAAACAATGATATAGTGAGAAAAATGAGATCTCAAAAGACAATCGATATGGAATTTATATAACTTTTTGATGATATAAATCACATATTTCTAGATATTTTATCATGAATGTGTACGAAGAAATTTAAATTTACTTTTTTTAACCTGTCAGGTCTACTTATCAGTTTTCTGGTAGACTTGACCTGCTAAAATTGGAGTCCAGTCGAAAGCATAGTCAAATTAATAACCTGTAGTTTTATAAAAAACAAAAATAAAAACTAAGAACCAGATGAGCTTACTATTCTAACCAATTATCATGAACATTATATGTTCACTACAAAATCAGATTCTATTAAGAAAAAAAGCTAATTATATCGTACGTAAGGACATTAGAATAAAAAAACTAAGATGGTGGTTTTAGTCTTAACTTACAAAGAAGAATAACATCTCACACTGATCATCAAGAATAATGAAGTAATCCGGCTTGTCCTCAAACGACAGGGATCAACAATGGTGGAACTATGATATGAACTCTGACGGGTAAGATTTGCAGAACACCTGTTGATCAATATTAGTATTTAACATGTGTTTTGTTTTATTTTATAAGACGGGCCACTATCAGGTAAAAATAGGCAATACATCTCCAAGAGTCAGCATCTTCTTTTACTTGATACAAAGTGCTATATTTTATACCCAGTAAGAAAAGGATAATACAAAGTAATCATAGAAGTTCAGTTAAATGGATGCTCACAAATAGAGATATCCATAGGGAAAAAATACCAAAAAATTAAACAAAAAACTACAAATACAAATCTGGCAAAAGAATTGGACCTTCCTTTTAAGAAATACTTAAGAATGTAACATAGGTATTCTAAATTAACTCTTCTGCTCTGTTCTGTATAGAGGATGGGAGTGCTGATCAAAGTAAGAAAAACTCGAAACGAACAAGACAAACTAAATTTGTTGCAGCTCAGCATCATGTACTTATTTTAATTGTTTACACTTAAAACGATCACTTCATTCATTGACTCTAAAGTTAGTAGTAACGCTAGCATAACAAGTAGTTTCTATGAGATTCTCGTTTTTCTTTTAAGGAAATGCATGACACTTCATTGAAATATATGAAAAGAAGAAGAACAACAACAAGAAGAAGAAGCCTGCAATAGTGAAAGAAATAAATGTGTTAGAAAATTATCAAAGTTTTTTAATTTAAACCTCATGAGTAAGAGCAATAATAAATTAATATATTCATGCCCTTGAAATGCCCTTTTATAATAAATTTTTTTACGAAAGTTGTATATTAAGAAATTATAAATTATACATAACAACAATAATTTTACGATAGTAATCTATAAGACCTACCAATAAATTACATTTATGAAATTATCTTTAGCAATAACTAATATTAGAAGAGAACCAATATTTAGTAGTAGTAAACTAGTAATCACATTATCCAACCTGTGATTATTCTTCCAACAGGGGTATAAATCAATATCAATATAACTATTATGTCAAATTGAAAACTCAATTATTCTAACTAAATAAAATACAAACACATAAAGCAAAAGGGAAAAGAATATTTAAATTTTTTTATGGTAACTTTCATTAAAAGAGAGAAAAAAACAGGGCGGACATAAAATGAGTTTAAGTTTGTATATTTCACTTTCTTATTTATGATATTTTGTCAATTGCTACTTTTTTCTAAAAAAAATAAAGCATAAAGTAATAATGCAAACGCAGTACTTGTATATATGGGATGTGCTTATAAGTTTTGGAGGTCCCTATACCTTTTTCAAAGGTCATAATAAATAATATATAACTGAATGAACATCAAATGTGTAGTGAAAAGCATTGTCATTTTGTTCTCTTTTATAAGAGTAGATTTTATAAGAGTAGAGATATTGTTATTTTGTTCTCTTTTATTCTTTTATTATTATAAGAGTATAGATTTAGATAGATAGATAGAGATAGAGAATACTAAGTAGGGCCCACATCTTGCATTTTATTGGGCATGTGTGTAGTGAAAAAGTACTACACTTTTCTCTCTTTTATATAAGGGTATGGATATAGATATAGATATAAATATAGATATAGATATAAATATAGATATAGATATAGAGAAATAATAATAATAATGTATAGATTATATTATTATTATATAGGTGGGGCCCACACAAGTTCTTCTCTTTTATAATCTTATTATTATTATATAAGTAGGGCCCAAGTTCTTCTCTTTTAGAAGGGTAATAATAATATATAAATTATATTATTATCATCTTAAGTGGGGCCCACATTTTGTATTTGATTGGGCAAGTGTGTAGTGAAAAAAAAAGTAAAAAGTTGTACATCTTGCTCTCTTTTATAATAGTAGCAGATAGAAGATCTATATAGATATAGATAGAGATAGATATTTGGGGGTGGGTCCCACAACGGTGTAGAGAAAAAGTTTGTAATTTCTCATAATAATATATTATTATATTATATTATAATATTTGGGGGTGGGCCCTACAATGGTGTAGTGAAAAAGTTTGCATTATAATATTTGACGGTGGACCCCACAAAGGTGTAATGAAAAAGTTTACAATTTCTCATAATAATATATTATTATATTATATTATAATATTTGGGGGTGGGCCCCACAATGGTGTAGTGAAAAGTTTGCATTATAATATTTGGGAGTGGGCCCCACAATGGTGTGGTGAAAAAAGTTTGCAATCTCTCCTCTTTTATAATAGTAGATAGATAGAAGAAGAGATAGATAGATAGAAATAGAGATATAAGGGCATAGATATAGATCGGGTATATAAACTTAATAGAATTTTTTTGACAACATCTTCTCTTTATAATAAGATAAGAAGATGAAGATTATTAGAATATAATATAATAAGGAGTGGGCCATGGGAGAGAATTTTTTTGACAACATCTTCTCTTTTATTGACAACTAGTGGAGCATTGCACATGCCCCAACACACAGTTTTACTAAAAAAATCTTAAAAAAATAAAGTTCTTAAAAATTCAGTGAGAAGCTTCAATATATTTAAAAATAAAATCTCAACTGGAAAATGAGTGATTGTAAATTGCAAGGCTCGTGCAAATGGCCAAATACAGCTAACACTACTTTTTTCCCATGCATTTGAAAACATAAAACAATGATATAGTGAGAAAAAATGAGATCTCAAAAGACAATCGATATGGAATTTATATAACTTTTTGCGGATATAAATCACATATTTGTAGATATTTTAGCATGAATGTGTACAAAGAAATTTAAATTTACTTTTTTAGCCTGTCAGGGTCGACTTATTTTCCTGGTAGACTTAACCTGCTAAGTTGGAGTCCAGTCGAAAGCATAGTCAAATTGATAACCTGCAATTTTATAAAAAATAAAAATAAAAACTAAGAACCATATGAGCTTATTGGTCTAACCAATTACCACGAACTATCAATGGGCCTAACTTTGGTCCAAACAGGAATGAGAAAGAAAAAACCAACTCTTCGTCATCATTTTCTTAACTCTGGTTGCACCCATTTTTCTTAGAATGAAGAGTTTATTGCAACATTAAAAAAAAATTTGAAGAAAAGACACAATCAAATGATAATAATTTCAGTAGACAGTGCTCACTTACATGTATGAAAGCTCACTCCATTCCAAAAAGAAGCTAAGAGTCAATGAAGAACCTGTTAAAATATCATGTTTTTCCTTACACAATTACTTATAAAGGAAAAACCTCATACCCACAAAACTCTCTGCATTGAAGATCTTGTAGTACCTGAATAAGAAGAATGTTAATAGAAATTGAAAAGAAGAAGAGGGAAAAAAACAACATTTGAATATTGATTTGAGATAGATTCCAAACTTATCCACATTTTCCTTTCCTTTTATTTTCTCCACCACCTTTAAAAACAAAATCGAGAAAAAATTACTCGATTTATTGGAATGTATTAAAATGAAATTTTATTACATTTAAAATATCAACATCTAATCAATAGAAAATATTAAAAAAATTATTAGGATCGTGTGTGCCAAGTTTGGTCTAGATCCGGGTTCATTTGGGTATAGTAGGGGGTAGTTAGCACTTTTCCAAAGAATTCAGGGGGCTTTTTTCGTAATTTTAGATTTTTAAGATTATGGTACCATTGGGTAGATATTTTTAATTCCTAGACTTTAGTTTTCTAGCTCATCTTGATCCGGATCCTCAAAACCCCTCTAAATCCAAGCCTGACCCAAAGTTTATTTTAGACAAATTGGAAAATTCCCATTATGTCCCCATCTTTATCCATCCGATTCACTCTCTCTTATCTCTTTTCTTTCTCTTTCCTTTATCTCATTCTATTTCCTCCCTTACTACATCTTACTCTATTTTTATTGGTAAGGTATGTAGTGAAACCGTACTACATCTTACTCTCTTTTATAATAAAAATAAATATATAGTGAAACCAAATGTCATTTTGTTCTCTTATATAAAAGTGAGCCCAGGTAGTGCATATAAAAGTGGGCCCATGTGGTGTAGTGAAACCAAATGTCATTTTGTTCTCTTTTATAATAGTAGAAATAAATATATAGTGAAACCAAATGTCATTTTGTTCTCTTATATAAAAGCGGGCCCATGTGGTGTACTGAAACCAAATGTCATTTTGTTCTATTTTTTTATAAGAGTAGATAGAAGTGGGCCCAGGTGGTGTAGTCAAACCAAATGTCATTTTGTTCTCTTATATAAAAGTGGGCCCATGTGGTGTATATTAAAGTGGGCCCATGTGTTTTAGTGAAACCAAATGTCATTTTGTTCTCTTTTATAATAGTAGATTTTTATAAGAGTAGATAGAAGTGGGCCCAGGTGGTGTAGTGAAACCAAATGTCATTTTGTTCTCTTATATAAAAGTGGGCCCAGGTGGTGTATATAAAAGTGGGTCCATGTGGTGTAGTGAAATCAAATGTCATTTTGTTCTCTTTTATAAGAGTAGATAGATAGAGATAGTATATAGTATATAGTAGATAAATGTGGGCCCAGGTGGTGTAGTGAAACCAAATGTCATTTTGCTCTCTTTTTTATAGGTGTCGGCTCTCCTAAGCTCAAGCTTATTATAAGGTAAGCTCAAGTATGTGGTGGGGTCCATTTGGGGACCCACATGGGGATAGAGGTGGGAAGGGTCATGTGTTTGGTTTATTTGGATGGACCAAAGGTGGGCCCCACAAGCATGAGCTTACAAGATTTTATAATAAGTTTGAGCTTAGGAGAGCCTTGTTCTTTTTTATAAGAGTAGAAAAAAAAAACATCTTTTCTTTTATAATAAGGATATAGATATACCCATATAAAGTTGGGCAAATTCTATTTTTAGCCACCTTTCTTGCTCCTCATTATATATATATGTGCAAATAGAATTTCCCATAAAGTTGGGATATAACAAAGTTGTGATATAACACATAATTGGAAAAGCCCCAAAAGAGAGTCGTTTCTCCTTCTCTCTACTTCAACGAGGCTTCTCCAATCTCCAGCGTTACAAACCCTACCAGTGCAGGTATGCCTCTCTCTCTCTCTATATATATATATATATATATATGCAATGTTCTTGAGTGAAATTATATTTTTTGCCCATGAGGGTTTCTGTTGAGAATCTCATGTTTCCTTTTCTCCAACAAGTATTTAGATTTGGAAACAAACATATTTTACAATTAACCTTGTTTTTATCCTTATTAGGGATTTCCCCACTCATTCATCATACTCTTTATATTAGTCACTGATTCTCTTTATCCTCCCTTGAAATAAGATGTGATTTCAATCATTGCCTAGTTGATTTCCTTCAATTTCATCTCCTACTTAATTAGCATAGTGTGATACTTTTCCGTTCTTATTGTTATCGTAATTCATGTCCAAGTTGAATTATTCACTTTAATCATTTTACTAAAAAAATGCTTTTAAATTTTAGGTGGTGAAAATTCATAACTGTATTGTATCCATATATTTTTCTGCTGTTGTTGGCCACCTTCACCTTGCTTTTATTCAGTTGCTTGCCCTCTATAACATGCCCTATTACATATGACCGTATACTCAGTAATGGAAAGAGAGGAATTCTCATCTCTAGCTCTATCCACTACCAAAACAAACAAAAAATATACACACACACAAGAGATGTGGCCAGATCTTATTCAGAAGGTCAAAGGAGGTTTGGATGTTATCCAGACCTATGTTTTTTTGGGATGGAGATGAAAACACTCTTTATAACATGTAATCTAGTAACATGTAACTCAAGAATCCCAATCCATCACAAGTGTAGTACTTGTGCAAACCCATGTAGATTCAGGTAGCACGCCACATGTTTGTGGAAATTATATCTGAATAAAGCCATGGATGTGGATTGATTTGGTTTCCTGAGAGCTAAGTAGTGGCTTTTTATGAATCCTAAATGGGTTCTGTTTGTTTTATAGTTATTAAACATGAATTCTATGCCGTAGCCAGGCCTTGTCAATACAATATAATATGCAACTGTTGCATGAGTTCCAAAACTAGAGTACTGATCCTGAAAATAAAAATTATTAAAAAAAAACAAGGGTAGTGTGCGCATGTAGGTAATCCGATTTGAATTATTCACTTTAATCATTTTACTAAAAAAATGCTTTAAATTTTAGATGGTGATTTTTTGCCAAACATTTTGGTTGTTAACTAGATATTGCTCAACTGTTTGAAGTGGCCTGTTCAAATGGTTGATGCTATTTAGTTGCAGTGAATGCAATCATGTTTGTTTTCAAGAATTAGGCTTTTGGGCTCATTTGGATCCTCACCGCCGCCCCCACCCGCTATGAAGTTAATGATGTGTAAATGAAGTTGTGATATAATCCCATAGTTAGAGAGTGCAATCTATTCCAAATCAATGCTCATGTTTATGATATTAGTAGCTAGCTGACCTCATTAATGAATAGTAGAGTTTTAAATGAATTATAGGGTTTTTAATCTTTGGTATGCTGTATCTACGGAGTTGTAGTTTGTTTGTTTGTTTGTTTTTTTACTCATACCCTATTATTATAGATGGAAGTGGGCTCTTAACCTATTTGTCACATTCGATATTAGCAACTCATCATTGTCACAGCTAATGCCACAGTGCTCTGCGAGAATATGTTGTTCCTAGTTCCTACACAGTTTCTACGACCGTAACATTGACAGATATAAATCATTAATCATCTCATGCCACAACTAATTAGGGTGGAAAAGCATCCAAGTCATCAAAACACATCGTGTATGACTATTAACAACTTGACTAATTTTTTTTTTCTATATAGGAATGGATAATGATATGATTGACGAAGAAGTTCGATGCATTAATGTTGGACCATTTTCTGGAGCGAAGCGTGGTAAAAGAAATAAGAAGAATGCCACTTGGACAAAGAATGCAGATGAACACTTGACTAATGTGCTAATAGAACAAATAAACCTCGGGCGAAAAGATGGGATTGGGTTTACTTCGGAGGGGTGGAGGGAGATTGAACGGAAGATGAAAGAAAAAATTGGCGATGTTTATGATAAAACTAAAATTAGAAATCGCCTAAGAACAGTAAAAGGTCATTAAATCATATCAAGATTCTCATAAGCTTAAGTGGCTTTGGATAAAAAGGGTAACTGCATAGGACCAAGTTTGGGATGACTACATCAAGGTAAGTGAGAAAGAATATATCTTAATTTTTCTATTAATCATTGTTAACTAATTAATTCATATGTTTTGTCTCATTTGTGCAACTCAGGCACACCCTGATTATGAATATTATCGAGGAAGAAGTTTTCCCTACTACGAAAAATTTGCTATTACATATGGAGACTCAATTGCAGATGGCACATATGTCATATTGACTAATCAGCATCCACCACATCCGATGGAAGTCCCTAAATCCAACCATGATAAAGATATGGCAGCTGAATCTTCTAGTTCGAATAAAAGGGACGAGGGTATCTCCAAAGTGTCACGTACCAAGAAGCACTCAATTGTTAGTTCTCGACGCATTGTGCGAGACGAAAATAGAGCATAAGGTGACACCAAATCTGATGTTGATATTGCACGAGAAGTTAAGGACTTAACCAACACCCTCATCTTTGTTCCTGACGGGATGGCCTAATTAGGGCCAAGTCAAGCTGATGTAGTTGCTGCCATTTGGAGTTGGATTTGGAGCAGACTTTACAAATAAGGACGCTTAGGCTACTTAGGGATCCACAAGTGGCTAGTCAATTCCTTGCATAGCAACTAAGGATCGGCGCCACGCATTCCTCGTGGCGGATTTAGATAGCTCTATTTAGGATAGTTGGTTACTAAAACTACTTTATGAAATGGGATTGAGATTGCTTTTTTGCTCATGATCATACATTGAATGTTATATTATTTTTATGTCATGGTACATTTGAATGTTATGTTATATTAATATCATGGTACATTTTTCATATTTGGTATTAATTTTATGCAATTTAGATGCGTGACTATTGGTTTTTAATCATGTGATAACCAATGTGTATTATTTACTTATGCTAGTATTATGTTCTAATATGTGTCAATTTACCATGGAACAGTTTAGAAGTGATGGATAAAAAGATGAAGATGATGTTTATGCAATTAGTATAGGTATCCATTATTGTAACTGCACTGTTATGGGATCATAAACGTAAGCAAATGCGGATAAGAAAGAGGAAGCCAGTACATGAATCATCTATATCTGGCCATGAATTTGTTAAGTAAATTATCAACAGTCATGATCGAAATTCATTTGATTTACTTAGTATGAGGAATGACGTCTTTTTAGAATTATGTGAGTTATTAAAAAGAGAAGCGTTACTAAATGCAACTTGACATGTGTCTTAAGAAGAACAAGTAGTTATCTTCCTAAATATTGTACATAGTGAGCCAAATCGGGTAATGCAAATCCGATTCCGGCATTCAGGGTACACAATAAGCAAGTATTTCAACGCATGCACTGCTATATATATGCCCTGATTATATGAGAATCTCAGGATCTGAAACGCGCACTCCATCTCAGATTTTTTGCGAACCCATTGTTCTACCCATTTTTCAAGGTAATTCAATTGCTTTTACTATAACTATTTTACTTTTATTCTATATGACAAGGTTTTTAACTTGTTATTAATGGTGTAGGATTGTATTGGTGCCATTGACGACACTTATATTCCAGCATGGGTACCAATTAAATATCATCAGCGATATCTATGTAGAAAATGCTTTATTGCGCACAGTGTAATGGGCTTTGACATGCTTTTTTACTTTGTACGTGCCAGCTTCGAAGGACCAGCCAATGATCAAAACGTTCTATCTAATGTTCTACAAAATAGGGGGGTTCAAGATCTTCATATTCCAGATGGTAATAAGAAGTTTTGAGATGCCAAGATCAAATTATTTATATTTTATAGACCTATTTAGCATATTACATATGTTTGATATTTTTCATATTTAATCTTTATAGGAAAATATTATCTCATAGATGATCGTTACGGTAACAAGAGAGGTTTCATTGGACCATATCTTGGAACTCACTATCATCTAAAAGAGTATGGACTCCAAGTGTTGGCTCCACGGGCACCTAGTGAGGTATTTAATCTTCAGCATGCGAAGCTGATGAATGTTATTGAAAGAACATTTGGCTTATGGAATGAAAGGTTTCCAATTTTGATACACGTCTCGAAATTATCCTATTAAGATACAAGTGAAGATTGTAATGCATGCATTGTATTACACAACTTTATCATGTCGAAAAATCACAGTACGGATATATTACATGATCGTCATCGCCGGAAAACAATATGCATTGGTGTTGACGATGATGGTGACCGTGAGGGTGAAACGGTAAATGAAGAGTCTGACAGCCAGTATGTACAATTGTACATCGTTTACGAGATGTGATAGCATCAGAGATGTGGAATGCTAATGCTAATAGAAGAGCTCGATGAACTGATATGTAGAGATTTATCTCTCTTTTTGTGCAGGAAGATATATTCATTTTTTTTTTATAAGTGAACCAAGGATATTTTTGGGGATTTATATTTTGTAAAGAGACAGTAGTATATTTTGGGTGGATTGTAGGTTATGTTTGAAATGAGCTACTTTGTTTATATATAGTTGATTTACAGTGTCTTATATTTTGGGGTTATTTCAATATATTAAAGTCAAATGCATTGAAAATTTTTAAGTTTTAGATGTTTGCATGAAAATTGACTGATCATTTTCTTTGAATAGAGACATGGGTTTTATTTATTATATATAGACATATGGAAGTTGACTGATCATTGGACTCAACCAATTTTGACTAGTTTTCATATATCTACGTATTATAAACATTCATGCCTCATATTCAAATACATTAAAAATAGTGGGGGAGCACTAGTTCAAATCGAGCTGCCCAACTTATTTTTTAAAATACTAGTGAGTAGGTACATGTGTTGCACGTAATGTTCATTCCACTGTCCTCAACTACTAAGATGTTTTAATTATAATAACATATATTATAAGATACTATCATAAGTTTGTATTCTAGGTTCACAATAAGCATGTACAAAAAAGTGATATTTATTGCTCCAGGAACATATCTAAATCGAAAAGGTTATTCAGAAGACGATTAAATCAAATGAATAAATGAAAAAAAAAAATTTAATGCATCATATAGAACATCAAAGATGCTTGACATAGTATTTGTCTAGTGTAATCAAATTCGGTTTTGAGGTAATTGCCCGAGTTGAAATGAGAAAGGAGATGTGAATAGAATTTTCTTTCATTTTGTAAAAATGTTTTTTAACCAATCAATAGTAGTTAAGATGTTCAGATAGTATACCTTTAGATTTCCAAATTTGCAGGCATACCTCTGCTACTTGAAGTGCACGTTGAGTTTTTTGAATTTGTTTTTTTTGTTCCTGATTAATCCTTTCAAACTGCAAGAGAAGAGAAGGGAATCAAATATGATCACAAATATTTAATAACCTTTGTAGCAATCCATCAAGGTGGAATCGAACTCTATAAAAATGGAAAAATCCATTATCTAGACCTAGAGATGTAGTTTGAAATGAAGTTTTTTTAACTCTTACTACCCCATAAGATTTTGTTTCTAATGATAACATCTTCATGGTACAGGAGGAAAAGCATGAAGAAAATAAAGAGTAACCGTCTTCCGCAATGGATCTATGGGGGCTGAAGGGTGGTCTCTAAAACAATCATGCATAGAACTCGAGAATTTTGTTTTCTTGTAAATATATTCATGTTTTATAAGGGCACGTTAGTACACAAGCCTTTTCTTTGGATCATGGAAATTGTGTTGCATCAACGGTTTTTTTTACTTTCTACCACAGGCCCACAATCAAGGAATGTCGAGAGGGGGATAAAGGAATTATTAAAAATTAAGAGCTACAAGTAACCCGGTTCTATGAAGATAAATAGAGCATTTTCAGAAACACCTAAAAAAAGTCATAGGAGGAAAATGCGAATTTCATGGTTGGCACGGGTTAAATCTCATGCGAATTAATAATTAAGAACTGACACAATAACATAATTAATTAAAAAGAAGTCCACATTTAGTTTTTCAACAATATGCAAAGTAAATATTTGTAAATTACTTTCCTTTGGCTTAAAGCCAAAAGGAGTAAGCCGATTTCTATTAAACCTAAATCTCACAAGTGAGAAGCCTACATGATGCACTGACAACCAAAACCAAGAAAACTACGATATGACTGATATGATATTTCATTCTTTAGTCTTGACACTAAAGAATCAACAATAACAACCAAAGCCAGAGTATTGGGATAAAGATTATTTAGCATTGACACTAAACCACAACCACCACCACCACTACCAAACTCAGATTATTAGGCTAAGGCTTTAACATTGATGATCATGATAAATAATAGCAATAACAACACAATGTAAGGCCAGAGTTGACCCTAGCTTACACATAAATTTTCACGGCTAATAGATTTGTTTACTGAACAGTAGCATCACGACACCCATATGATTCTATAACAAAGATGCGAAATACCAATTTCATTGTGATAAACAATGCATTAAAGATGACATGATTATATGTATTCGAGAATGAAAAAATAAACACAGGATTAAGCATTTGTTTGAAGAAAAGCGAATCGTTACTGTGTGCGGATAATCCCCAACTCGCCGGGATCCCTGTCAGATGCAGCATCCGGAACTCCCGCACCAGCCAGTCCATCTCGGCAGAGCTCAATCTCGGCAAAGGTGCCAGCATCCAGCTCGGCCAAGTGATTCCACTTCGGCTATACGCTCATTAGCTCCACCTCGGCTAGGGCATCCCCAGCCCGGCTAGGGACTTCATCCCAGTCATCCCGCTTCGGCATCCCTGCAAGGTCTCCAGCAGAGTCAAGGTCGCCCCCAACCTCGGCTCACCGACCTCAGCTCCCCGACCTCGGCAACACACCCTGACCTCGGTCAGGATGCCAGAACTAGCCAAGGCAGGGGCTAACAGCTGTCCTCCCTAACAGCTGTCCTCCCTTGAACGCTCATGCACGCTACAGCACGTGCGACAAGACAAGGGCACCGCCCATACTCTCTGACAGAGCCTCCCATACCGTCCATGCTTCCTGACAGATCGGTGTCCACAGACGCTACGATGGGACTATACCTCCCTAGTGCCTGACAGAGTGGGCTATGATGGGACGACTAACCACCTCAAAGTCAGCTCTCTCCCTCTCCCTACCCATATAAAGAGCAGCAGGCGCAGAGAGCAAGGGAGGATGAGATCCAACCCATCATACACAAAATCATATGCCAGATCTCTCCCTCCCGAGAGAGCCACACGCCGGTATCATCTTCTTCCCCAAAATCTCTACCCTTAGTCCAGTTCTCGTACTGACTTAGGCATCGGAGAGTCCTGCGCTGCCCACGGCCAGGGTCCTCTGACCCACTGTTCTTCCTCCCCTTCTCAGGTTTCAGGCAGGCATCAGTGTTCAACCAAAGAGCTCCGGTTACACCCCCTATCTTTGTGAGTGACATTTTATGCGCTTACAATTGGCGCCGTCTGTGGGGAACGAGCAAAAAGCCATCATCCCCCAAACACTATGCCTTGAAGAACCAGAAAGGGGAAAGAACCATCAGCACTGCCGGCGAAGTTGCCGCCTGTCCCCCACCAGTGGAGGTCCGGGGCAAAATCAAGTCCAGCGAGTATCCAAAGGCCGGAAACTCAGTCAGGTTCATCCTTTAAGGAGGTCCCAACACCTTCCCGACGAGATAACTTTAGATTAAAGCTTTCCCGGCAAGAGGATTCTCAGCCAGATGCATCTCAGGATCAGATGGACAACGTCGATTCTCTCCTCACGAAGATTAGGGCCCAAAACCTTGTCATCCAAGCGCAGGACGAGTTGATCCGTCAACTTCAGCAGCAGCTACAAGAAGAAGGGGCGACCTCAGCTCCATCCTCCAATCCCTCAAAAAAATTGAGACGAAAACTGGAGGAAGACGCAGACCTCAAAGAATGGCTTGACCAGCGCGTCAGGCAAGCAATCCAGCAAAACATGGAGACGGTCGGCCTCATTCGAGGACGGTCAAGTATCTCCTCCAGTTAGGCAAGCAACTCCTCCAGCTCAGCAGACACCCCTTCCAGCTTGGGGGGGCTACTGAAGCCTCCTATAATCCTTCAGCTTCGACCGCCCGTCAGCTTTGATTGCACGACCCTCTACCGTCATTTTTAGCGGCACGGTCCTCTACTGTCAGCTTCGATGGCGCCGTCAGCTTCGGTGACACCGGTATGACCCTCTACTGTCGGCTTCGATCGTACAACCCTCTACCGTCATTTCGACGGCACGGTCCTCTGCTGTCAGCCTTGATCGCACGGTCCTCTACAGCCATCAGTCGTCCAGAGCCTCGTGCTCTTACATCTCGACCGCTGCGCCAGATCTTGACCTCTTGCGTCTCGGCTACATGCCAGATCTCGACTTCGTGCATCGCGGCAGCAGCGCCAGATTCTTGATCTCACGTTGGTGTCGCCCTCATGCTGGCCTCCACGTCATGCACCTCGGCGCCCATGCCAGGTAGCCGACGCGCCCCTGGCGACGAGCCAGCGGGTCTTCTCCAGTTCGTGTCATGAGCGCACCTCAGCGCCTATGCCAGGTAGCCGACGCGCCCCTGGCGACGAGCCAGCGGGTCTTCTCCAGTTCGCGCTATGAGCGCACTCAGCGCCCATGCTAGGTAGCTGACGCGCTCCTGGCAACGAGCCAGCGGGTCTTCTCCAGTTCGTGCTTTGTGAGCATCTCGGCTCCCATGCTAGATTGCCGGCGCGCCCCTGGTGACGAGGCAGCGGGTCTTCTCCAGTTTGCGTTATGAGCGCACCTCGGCGCCCATGCCAGGTAGCCGACGTGCCCCTGGCGACGAGCCAGCGAGTCTTCTCCAGTTCGCGTTATGAGCGCACCTCGATGCCCATGCCAGGTAGTCGACGCGCCCCTGGCGATGAGCCAGCGGGTCTTCTCTAGTTCACGTTATGAGCGCACCTTGGCGCCCATGCCAGGTTGCCGACGCGCCCCTAGCGACGAGCCAGCGGGTCTTCTCCAGTTCGCGCTTTGTGAGCATCTCGGCTCTCATGCCAGATTGCCGGCACGCCCCGACCTCTTGCTGGTTCGCCCTCGTGAGGTCGCCCCCAACCTCGGCTCACCGACCTCAGCTCCCCGACCTCGGCAACATACCCTGACCTCGGTCAGGATGCCATAACTAGCCAAGGCAGGGGCTGACAGCTGTCCTCCCTTGGACGCTCATGCACGCTACAGCACGTGCGACAAGACAAGGGCACCGCCCATACTCTCTGACAGAGCCTCCCATACTGCCCATGCTTCCTGATAGATCGATGTCCACAGACGCTACGATGGGACTATACCTCCCTAGTGCCTGACAGAGTGGGCTATGATGGGACGGCTAACCACCTCAAAGTCAGCTCTCTCCCTCTCCCTATCCATATAAAGAGCAGCAGGCGCAGAGAGCAAGGGAGGATGAGATCCAACCCACCATACACAAAACCATATGCCAGATCTCTCCTTCCCGAGAGAACCACACGCTGGTATCATCTTCTTCCCCAAAATCTTTACCCTTAGTCCAGTTCTCGTACTGACTTAGGCATCGGAGAGCCCTGCACTGCCCACAGCCAGGGTCCTCTGACCCACTATTCTTCCTCCCCTTCTCAGGTTTCAGGCAGGCATCGGTGTTCAACCAAAGAGCTCCGGCTACACCCCCTACCCCCTATCTTTATGAGTAACATTTTATGCGCTTACAGTTACCAATTAATAATATAAGTTGCAAATTGGCTCCTTTAAAACAACACATTGCTAGATGTTAAGTTTCTTTAAAATTGCTCGGAGCCAAGTGCACATCTGTGCTGCCACGTTTCCATAGATAAGGCAAGGAAAAGTTAGGACTTCTCCACATTTGATTTTTCCGTTTTCTCACAAGAAAAGGCAGGAAAATGAGTTACATATGGGTAGATTTATGAAACGGTGTTGAATGCATACATAGACCCAAGGACCTACACACTTAATAACCCTTCACTCAAATAAAGTATATGGATCCTATGTAGATATCATTTATCAAGCATTCAAATAAGTAGAGCATGAAACAAAAACTAGAAAAATGAGTTAAGTTTTTTCTATTATGTGGTAAAGCATTTTTAATATGAGGGATAGGAAAGAAAAATTCCGGTGGCAGAGGATAAGTTGTGAAAAAAATGCTTTTGTGAAGAGAGAATGAAACAAAGCATAATGACTTTTCCTGATTTGTACTGCTTATAGCAAGGAAGTTTTCATTAAATACTTCCAAGCGACTTGTATAATACATGTGTAGGGGGTGGATTCGTCATCGCGCCCCCCCCACAGGGGAATAGGCTGGAGCCTTGGGCCCCGGGCCTATTGTATACACTTCAGGAGACGAGGCTCCCTATTCATGCATTTGTCCCAGGGTGGATTTTTCCAACCCCAGGGGCCTCCCCAGGAGTCGATCCCGCAACCTCCTGAATAAGAGATTAAACGGACTTACCCTGGTACCACTTGGGCTATTCCCCTGTGGGGGGGCGCGATGACGAATCCACCCCTACAACATGTATGTGATCTGTCACGAAATAAACTAAGAGTCAAATAAATTTGAGCAGAATTCATTCAATCATAGTGAAACAATATAGTGGTTTCTAATTATAAATATATAAAGGAAGATTTTGAGGGAAATTGTAACTCATTTAGCATGAGTTAATTAATTTATAACCTTGTCTCTTATTGGGAATTCCTCAAAACATGACTTTAAAATATAGTTTGATTAGTTGGCAAGTCACATATAAAGCCCTAACACGTTTGGGACCTTTTCCTTGAAAAACACAAGCCAGGTGGGAAGATGTTAATAAAGAGAAATCACAATTTCATATGCTTATAGCGATTAAAGTTATCATAAAAAGATGATATGAGGCAGTGACAAAGAACGTAAAGGATAGGATACACACTCATATACACATATACATTATATTGTATTGTAAGTTCACTAAAATATTGCCCCTTTGAAGAAGAGCCCTTTTCTAGCAGACACTTAAAACTTATAATGTAAACCTAAGTCATCAACTATAAGCATCTTTCCAATGCTCAAGTCAAGCTCTAATAATTGAGAAAAAACTTTATTGCAGATGGGCAACTTCATATTCTTAGTCCTCGTAAACAAAGCATGAAATAGGTCGTCAAAACAGAATTAATATAAAAAAAAAAAAACATGAAATGGGTTCATGAATACAGGAAGAAAAAATGAAAACTCATATTCATGAAGGAATGAATTCTCATTAAAGAGGTACAAATTGTTTTCTAAAATTAAAAAGAGCTTTTTGTATATCCCCCCTAAGGTTTCTATGATTTGTAAATAAGCGCCTATTATTTTAGTATTTATAAATAGGCCTCTGCTTTCTCATTTTAATACCTTTTGTGTCCCCAAAGCGCCAAAGTCTTTTCGATTGAAATGACAATTTTGTCCATCTCTTTATCCCTATATGCATAAATTCAAAAGCTTGTACTAATATTTTTCTAAAGTTTGTAACAGTAATAATTAAATTTAATGGGAGAGAATAAATGTACCTTAATCTATTTTGATCAATACAAAGCCTATTTCATTAAGTTCAAATCGATCATAATGACAATCAACACGTGTGCTTATAATTGGTTATAAGTGATCCAATCCATGCACGGCCCACCGTTAGATTGATGAAAGTTTCAAAATACATGATTAGCCTTTATGCACATTGTGCATTAAAGAGTTATGATCTAATCGTTGGTCCCCAAGTGCAAGGCCATCAATTTTGTAGTTTTACCCGGTGAGTCAGGATCGTATCCATAGGGAGCTATTACTTGAACCTGTCCTAATAAAACTAGAACTAGCCTAAATAAAAGCTATACGTCAACTGAACTAATTAAATAAAAAGTATGAAAATAAGATTAATTGCATCCCATCAAATAATTACAACTTTGAATAAAATGACCTAATCTAAAAATAACCTAGACTATACTGATGCTAAAAATTACAAAAGAATAGACCCATTAGACCATCAATATCATAAAAAAATAGAATTAATAAAAAATAAAAGAAAATATGGATTCAGATTTCCAATTTCCAACACTCAAACTCCATGCTTAGGGCCAAGAAATTAAATTAAAACCACAACATTAAGCATAACCTGTTACTTTATACAAACACTCTGTGTTGATCCATTAATAATCATTAATGCAACTCATAAATTTTATTTATTCCATGAGCATCTCTAAGAAAACATGAACAAGAGCTTGAAAAATCAGAAAACCCAAATAACTACTCACCTATTACTCTAGCTACGCGAAACATCAGTCAATGGAGCATCCGACATGGAATACATCATCTCTTGAGGTCTTGACCAACACTAATTATAGACCTAGGTGTAGAGAGAGAGAGAGAGAGAGAGAGAGAGAGAGAGAGAGAGAGAGGACTTGTAGAATGGAGAGGGGGAAGAGTGCATGGGCATCCAAAAAGCGGGGGGGGGGGGGGGGGGGGGGGGGGGGGGGTTGCTCCTCCTTAAATAGTGTTGGCTCTTTTTCTTTGGCGAGAGTACTTCTTCTCCTTGTGGGACTCTTTTGTTAGCTTAACTTGCACTCTTAAGTTTTCTCTTCTTATCGTTAGCTTGATTTGAATTTCAAAGAGACTTCCATTGAGAAAGAACTCTATCCTTATCTTCTCATGCCAAGGATAGATTCTAGACAGTTCACATGGAGAGAGAGAGAGACTCACTTGTGCATGTAGAATGTAAGCTGCCCAAGCCTGTGTGGGACCCCCCTGGACGTCCACTCTGTAAGTATTTTATTGTTGGCTAATTCATGGGTTTCGAGCAAGTACTCTGGGAACATTGAGTTGTACTTTCTAATTTATTTTAGAATACACCGCGGTTATGTCGTCGGAATAGCTGAACTGAAGAAAAGAGAAGACCGGGCGACTCCATGAGGACCGATCGATCAAAACCCTCTGAGCGATCGATTGGAGGTCCGACGAGCCTCAGTTATTTGGGTGGTCCAATTGATCAGATGTACTGTTGCAATCAATTGGATGGCGCAAGAAATTCAGGGAAATTAAGTCTCCTAATCTGATGCGAAGTTATTTCCTTTTGAGACTTTGTTTCCACTTTGAGTCCTATTTTGTGTTCAAAATAAAAGGCACGAATTTGAGGCTATAAATAGAGTATGCTCTCCGCCCTAAAGTACACATCAATTAGTCCTCTCATTAATCTGAGGTGAGAATACCATAATAGAGATTCTTTGATTTGCTAGAGCCTTGATAGATTTTTCTGAAAGGCCGCTCTAGAAGGTTATTGTTGTTTCTACTCTTTTGTAGAAGATAGTTCATCTTGGCTGACAAGATGCGACGAGATCAAGTAAGGAGAATGGTGCATGGTGGAAGTCGTAAGCAGGGGAAAGTTGTGCAAAAACAACTTCTGTCCTTAGGTTGAGGTACTGACTGAGGTAAAGGAGCTGTGAGCATACCTTATAATTGTTCATGAGTTCTTGATTTCTGGTTCATGGTTTTTCTCCTTGAACAGGGTTTCTACACTAAATATTGTGTTTGGCTTTTGTGATGTGTGATTGGTAGATTGCTAGTTCTATCTTGTTTATTTGGTTACATCCGCTGCATTGATTAATTGAACTATTATCAATTCTGGTAGCCTGCGAAACTTTCACTCCCCTTGGTTCCTTCATCTCTTGGTTCTGTTCTTTAGCTTCTTTCCTTGATCTTTATCTCTTAGTTGGCTTAGGTTTCATCTTCTCATAATTCAAATCATCTTCAAAACTCCTCTTGGTCTTTCTCTCTTATTCAAACACATCTCCTTCTCTTATTTGAATTTGAATCATGATAGCGGAGAGAGTCTGAAAACTTTATCACACAAAGAGAGAAGAATTCTGAAAGTTAGAATTTTACAACAAGTAGAAAGTGGGGCCCCTCCTTGGGCGTGCATAGGGATTCACGCCCAAGGGAAGGGGTGGTCCCTACTTCTTTTGTATTTCTTTTCTTTCTTTTCTTCTTTTACAATTCCTTCAAAGTGTGGGGGCCCTTAGGTGATAGTCTCCTACAAAATAATGAAAACGATGTAATTAATTAATTTTGTGAGACTTAATGAAAATCATGCATGGGACCCAACTAATTTTTCAATGTGCCCAATGAAATCACGATGCAAGAGATTAATGCACTTTTGATAATAAAAAAGTCTAATTGGTGGAGTGATCTAGTGGCCCAAAACCTTCATTTCATGAAAACCATGCAATTGAACCAGTTTTCACTCATTTTGACCTAATTTCCAGTTTAATGGACAGATGCATGAAATCATGAGATTTTATGCAATTAATTGTGAATTGACCTAATTAAGTCCACTAATGTGTATGAAATGATGATTTTATGCATATCTTTTTAAGCTGATTAGCATTCATCACACATTGGTGGGGTTCTTGAGGAGAGAAGAAGAATTATGCATATAAACTAACTAGATTAATTAATCATTCATATAAACAAATTGGTGAGCTTTAGGAAACAGATATTGGTCAATTATATGTAGTGAAAGTAAAGTTTCACATTCAAAGTTTTCCATCACTAAATATGTATGCACCAGTTCTTTACAAAATATAAATAAAAAATAAAAAAATACAAGCATTGTAGAAACACCATCATTGAACAATTTACATGTTGCTGGTTAATTACATCCAAGCTATTACAAAATGACCATCATAAGAATTTAAAAAGTGCCCAATATCAGCCCTTCAAATTTATAGTTATGTGGCAATCATTGTCTCCATACGCCATTGCGTTTCATCCAACAAAGCATACAACCAATCTAGAAAACATGTTGTATTTAAAAAATAACTAAAATAGTGAAATACATATATCTTAGAGGAAACTACCTGAAAAATCCCCATAGTGAGCCATGAGTAAGGAGAGGACCCAGCAAGAGTTTAGAGACGGCAGGGGTCTTTTTTGTCGTTTAGCGATGTTGTCGATATCGACAACTATGTATCAGTGAGTTGAATTAAGAGTTGTAAGTCAGCTACTGCTTCAAGGATAAAAGTTATCGATAGCAACGACATTAGGTTGTCGATATCGACCAGTTTCATCAGTGGGGTGAATTAAAAGTTGTGAATTAGCAGCTGCTGGAAGAGATAAAAGTTGTCGATAGCGACGACATTAGGTTGTCGATATCGACCAGTTTCATCAGTGGGGTGAATTAAAAGTTGTAAGTTAGTATCTGCTGGAAGAGATAAAAGTTGTCGATAGTGACAACATTAGGTTGTCGATATCAACCAGTTTCATCAGTGGGGTGAATTAAAAGTTGTAAGTTAGCAGCTGTTGGAAGAGATAAAAGTTGTCGATAGCGACAACTTATGTTGTCGATATCGACCAGTTTCATTAGTGGGGTGAATTAAAAGTTGTAAGTTAGCAGCTTTTGGAATAAATAAAAGTTGTCAATAGCAACAACTTTTATCTGATAGCTAATCAACTGGTTTGCATGGTTTTATAGTGTGAATCCAACATATTAAACCCAACTTAGGGTCATTAGGAATGTCCTAAAAAGCAAACACCATGGAATAACTGAATACAACATTCTCCATTAATATTTAAAAAGTTGTTAGCACCATTCACATTCCAACATTCATTACAGCAATCCAATACTTACAAAAGTAGCAAAACACAATAGATAAAAAGCTCAATTTGTAGTGTTCAAATCTACATGGATCTCATTTACATGCTTCAAATATACATGGAACCCATTGACATCACCATACAGCCCATTTACATCAGCAGCCATACAAGTAAAAAGGCATCGCACTGGTCAAGCTTGGAACAACTCATTTACATTACCAACTCCACCAAAAAATGAATGCAATCTCTTTTAGTCAAGCTTGGAACAACCCATTTAGCTGGGACACAACCACTGCACTAGAGAAATTGTATCTTCCAGAGGGTTGGAAAGTTGCCACTACAAAACAATGCAAGACAGCACCACAGACAACACCCCAGCTAGAGCTGGACCAGACAGACACCACCAGCAACAGCTCAAAACAGAGAAGGGAGCTAACAAAAAATAACTGCAAGCTGCACAAAACCATGAGACCACCTAAGATAGGCAAAATAGGGCCCAACAGAACTGCAGAACTCCACATCTCACTGAGCAGAGAGATCTACCCGGGCTGCCTCCAGACTAACTTGAAATGGCAACTGAGCTGAGTAGAGAGAGGGGGATCTCTACAACTCGACAGAAACCAAATGCTACAAAATAAAGAATCTCATACATAGCTTACAACAAGAAGCTTAGATGACTGGGCTGGAAAGACTCCCCTACAATCCTTTGCACAGCAGCTCCACAGCCACTACCCCAGCTAAAACTGGGCCTAAAATCCTCAGCTAGCACTAAACCAAACAGGCCAAAAGCTGCAACAAGCTGCAGAGGAGCTAGAAGCTGAACACTTGAGAAGCTCTTCCAAAAATCTACTGACATGGAAGGCAGATAACTCCACTACCCCAAGCAGGCTGACGGAAAAATCAAACCAGAGGCTACAAGAGCACCCATTACAATGAGAAAGGCCAAACCGGGCGCTGAGCAGAAACAAGGGACTATCCCTACAGCTGGACCAAATCAGCAGCAGCTATTGGATAGCCTAACCCATCAAGATCTTCCTCCTCCGAAACCGAGGCTCCATCAAGGCTGAAATCACGATACCCAATATCGGTCCACACCCGAACCATATGCTCATCAGAGGATCTTTGCAGAGCTGAAGAGGGCTTCTCTTTTCGATCTGGGTAGTCACGAATCCGGCCAATGACTTCAACCGGGTGGTCTGTGGGGCTTCTTTCGTGGCAAAGATCGGATTGGGAGACGGGTGGGTGTTCTTTGCAGGGGGAAATGCATACGATGCTTGGAATGGAGGGTTTTCGAAGGGGTTGTTGAATGGCTTGAAACTGGTTTAGATGAAGGTGTTGAAACCCCTTTTGAAACCCCTAAAACCCAAAATGAAAATCACCATTAATCAAGATCAAAACGAAAATCGCCATAAACCAAGCCCAAACCTTTTAATGGAATCCAACAGCCACTTTGGCTAATTCCATGTAGAAGTTTTCTGAGAAGGAAAAATCTCCAGAACACAAATTGCAAACGATGAAAAGGATTTGACGAAGAAATGCAGATACGGGGCAATGTATAAAGGGTTTACGCATATTTGTCGACATCGACAGCTTTTATCTCTTCAAGCAGCAGCTGACTTACAACTCTTAATTCAACTCACTGATAAATGTTGTCGATATCAACAACATAGTTGTCGATATCGACAACATCGCTAAACGACAAAAAAAGACCTCGGCCGTCTCTAAACTCTTGCTGGGTCCTCTCCTTACTCATGGCTCACTATGGGGATTTTTCAGGTAGTTTCCTCTATATCTTAAGGCATTTTTGCTATTTCGACAACTTTGGTTGGATGTAAGTATTGGTCTAAAGCAATAGATTTACAAGCACCAAAGTTAAACACAGTACTTTGAATAATACTCTTTTCTATAGATATTTTTAGTTGTTTTAAATTTTATTTATAAACACCAAATCTTTTGTTTTCGTGCATTTACATATGTCTTTGAAACAAATGTGGTAAAATGAACCACATGCATAAATCATTTGAAAATGAAACTAATTGCCAAACATCATAAAACGAAACACATGCGTAAAGCTTACATGCTCGCCGTTTACATATTTAATGTTTACATAATTCATTTATGCATGCAACCCCTTATTAAATTTCACAAGAAAGGAAAAGAGGAAAAACACTCATGACATGTGAATCTCTTTGTTTCATCAACATCATAGTAGTTGATCGAGTAAATCATGAGAATTGATATGGTCCCAAGTCCCAACCATTGGATCTACGCTTACAGTATCCAATGTAATTCAAAGTTGTTCTCTGAAAGGGCTGTTAATAAGTCGAGCCAGGTCAAAGTTAACTCGGGGTACCCTTGGATCAAGCTTGAGCTCAGCTCAATTATCTCACAAGCCAAACTTGAGTTAGGGTCTGTTGAGCTCGGCTCGACTGAATCAATTAAGGGCTTAGCACGATTAAACTAGCATTTTATGAGTTCAAAACCCAGCTTCAAGTTCAAGCTCGATCGGTTAATTAATTGATTATCCATCGTAAGCATTGGCTTAAGCTCTACTCATTTATTATTAAATTAGAGCTTAAACTTAGTTGAGCCCAGCTAAACTCAGCCCATTTACACTCTCACTGTCTATCTGAGCCAGCGAACATGATTTTTTTTTTGTATGACCCAGGATATCCCTATATCCCTCACCAGTTCAACCTTGGGACCTTTTGGCCTCTAGCCTAGTGTTATATGATTGTGACGAGCAAGGACTATTTCATTTTCCTATAGGTTCTCTGGAGGTACATACATGACCGCGCACATGCAGTACTTAGATAATGCAAGGGGTGAGAGACGAACTCAAAACCTTGGAAGCAAACCCAAGCCGGCCCACATGATGTAGGCCTACCTAATTGGTGAAGAAGGACAAGGTTCTGTCATTTTCCTCCTTTAAAATAGGGCCCCACAAAATTTACACATAGATTTGCATCTCCTTTTAATTTTTTTCATGGAGATCCGACGTGATGAAATTGTGTCGCACACATTTCGCTTGTCAGAGCTGACGGGCTAGCAAGTGAGTCTTCCACAGCCACGTAACCATATGAAAAAGAGCGAATCTTGCACACTTTCCACGAGTACACACCTTACTAAATGTGGATCAACTAATGGTAGTCAATCACAAAAGAAATAAAGTACAATTAAATATCTAATTGAACTTTCCTTTCCACTGGAGTACGTGGACCGTTAGGTTTGCCTTAATGTCCGGGATTGTAACATGGGCTTGATTGACACTTTCAAGTTTCAAATGAGGCAAGGAGACTGCCAATTCAGGGGGTCTCAGGTCTGGTTCAATTGGGACTTTGAAAGAGTCAGGTCATGATTCCCTCTTGAACGTTATTAGTGCGTGTAACATTGAATTCCGGCCGCCTCCCTGTACAAAATGTCTTATTTTATAAAAGTCTAGTATTTTTCGTGATTTAGTACGATGCTTTTCACATGAAAAGAGAAGTTTTGAACTGATTTTTCAAAATCATTTTCCCATGAGTGGGATTTAGAACTTCTTTTGTTCACCTTAGAAAAATAAGATTTCCATCAGACATAGAACACCTGTTACACATACATTGCTCTTGGGTTTGGTTGTGCACAATCTGTGTTTTTTCACTTCCGCGGTAGGAGCCATGAAAGCAGGAGTTCGGATTTCCTTTCTACAGGCATAAAGTAGGGCAAAAAGTTAAATGAATCAGCAGCTTTCAAACAACCCATCTCAAGGAAAGTGCTAGCAATTCTGGCACCTTTTCCATCCACTTTCCGTGACAAGCTCCCTGCACAAACGCATCCTAATTTTTACCCATATTCCATTCTTATAAATCCATATGGCCGGTCAAAATTGTTCCATCCTTCTGTTACTATCGTTGTATTGTTTTTACTTCAATTAGAGTAGCTTTTTTGTCAGATTGTCACACATAAAATACTTAATTCGGTCAGATGCTGTAAACATGATCAATATAACGATGGATTGACTCTGAATGAGGTGGTAAAATTTGGAGGAGATGGTGATTTTGAAGTTTTAAATTTTAGATGCAGACACCACTAAAGAATATAGAAGGATAAACTAAGAGTAACCTTGGTCTGCCCTTTAGAGCATTTGGACTCCGGACGCTGTCAATCATTCTCAGGAGAAAACCTGGACGGTGTGTCCACAGAGCAAACACAGAGGAAATGGAAATTAAAAACTGATAGGTTGCTCCCAAAATTGCTCCAAAATTTATCCAGTGTGCATTTGTGTGAATTTAACCGGCGTCATCCATGGAATTAGTCTTGTCGGGTCAAATAAATCAGTTATTTCTATATCATCTCATATATATATATATATATATAGGGGCCTCCTCTCCTCAGCTCATGTGCACGATAAGCCCGTCCGCTCAAGGGCGTGGGGCCCACATAGGGACCCACCTAGGCATGGGGATGGGGGGGATTTGAAGCACACACAGGGGCCCTCCTCTCTACAAAAAATCAGCCCAATCCTTAATTTCTATCATCTCCATCTGGGCCACAAGATTTTAATGGTGTATATATATATTTATATGTGTGTCATACGATCCAACGGTCCAATTTAATCGAATGGGGCCAAGTTTTGGTGGACATGTGCTATTCAAGGGGCCCCACTGTTTGGTCCATTTGGATGGGCCAAACAGTGGGCCCCACCTAGGGGGCGGACGGGATTCCTCCCCTGCGCATGAGCTGAGGGGAGGATTCCCCATATATATATATGTTATATATATATATGGGGAATCCTCCCCTCAGCTCATGCGCAGGGGAGGAATCCCGTCCGCCCCCTAGGTGGGGCCCACTGTTTGGCCCATCCAAATGGACCAAACAGTGGGGCCCCTTGAATAGCACATGTCCACCAAAACTTGGCCCCATTCGATTAAATTGGACCGTTGGATCGTATGACACACATATAAATATATATATACACCATTAAAATCTTGTGGCCCAGATGGAGATGATAGAAATTAAGGATTGGGCTGATTTTTTGTAGAGAGGAGGGCCCCTGTGTGTGCTTCAAATCCCCCCATCCCCATGCCTAGGTGGGTCCCTATGTGGGCCCCACGCCCTTGAGCGGACGGGCTTATCGTGCACATGAGCTGAGGAGAGGAGGCCCCTATATATATATGTTTATATATATATATATATATATTGATTGGGAGCTCTGATGAAGGTGCATGGGGCCTACCTTATCTAAATTATGTGAGATCTAGAAGTGCTACTGTTATTCTAAATTTAGAAGAAGTAAAAAAGAGGATAGACATGAAACTTTTTGTTCCAAGTTCGACCCAAATCATAGTTATCGTTATCAATGCGTGGAATGTGTTGCCCCAAGCCGAGACAATTTGGCCGTTTGCTAATTCAAGCACCCGGGTGGAGATGCGTGGAATGAGAATCAAGTGCTAGAGATGGTTGGATTTACAGAAGGTGGACCCCACAGTAAGTGCCTAAAAATTAAGGACTTTGAACCAGAGATTAGGATCCTTGTTTTGAGTGGTTTGGATGAAAATTGTCGTGGCTCCGACTGGACCTGAAGAGGAAGAGAGGAAAACACGTCAGAGGACCCTGGCTGCAGGCAGCGCAAGGCTCTCCGATGCTTAAGTCAGTTCAGGGACTGAGTAAGGGAGATGGAGAGAAAATTGCAGAGTAAGAGTGTGCGTTATGGGTTGCGTACCTTTAGGATGGAGATGGAGATGCTATTTATAGGCGATGGGGATGACTAACGTGGGCGAGTCCCAATATTGGGCTGGCCACTCGAGTGGCTGCGTCCACTCAGCCCATAATGCATTAAATGCTGCCTCACCTACCCATGCTTTATTAAATGCTAGCCTTGCCGGGTCAGGCGGCGGTTCTGACTTTTGGGCCAGGTCCCATCGGGCCTGGCCCGGAGCCATGCTCTGGGGGCGCACGTGTTCTGTATACGCCGTTTTGTCAGTAATGATAGCCTGCAGGGCATGCCTTAGCATGCGCCGTTGTCCTGTCGTTAGTCCCGTCAATATCCGTCAAATCCGTATTGCCGAGGTGTGATGCCGAGGTCGGATAGGTCTGACTTCGGGAACTCTCACCTCGGCGAATGCCGCGATCCTTCAGCCGTGGTCAGCCTTGGCCTAGGGGAGGCATAATCAATCTGCCTTAAGACCGGGGCTAGCACTGATCTCGGCTTAGTGGAAACACCCCCACACAATTGCCCCCCAGTCTTTTGAGCTCTTAAGAGTATCCCAACTCTTTGAGGTCGGAAGCTGAATAGGTCTTGCCGAGATGCAGTATGACGCGGTGCTTCAATAACTCTGCTTCCGAGTCTGGGGGAGCTCAAACGTCTCCTGGTTTTTGGAATCCCACCGCCGTTTCGGTAGCTGGCGTCTTTACTTCTACCCGCTGTCGTTTCTGTACCCGAGGCATTAAATGGCGCACGAGAAACAGGCTGGCGCTTCCACGCGTCTCCTTCTGCTTGGCTGGCCCGTCTTCACATGACGGCGCGCGCAGTGAAAAGACGCGCCTTCTTCGAAATTCGAAAAGGCGCCATAATTAGGCGCCCTACTTTTAGCCATAAGTAGTGTTGGAATTTGAGATGACTTGAGAAGTCTTTTGATGAATTGAAGAAATTAATATCTCAAAGTATTGTTTTGAGTTGGAATTATTGTCAACACATTGTCACAAGCATGATGATAATAGGCTGGTGTTGATAGAGCTTAAAAGAAGAATCAGAGTTGAAACAGTTCAGGAATTCAGAATTCCTGAAGCAGAGTGGCCGGTCGACCGGGCACCCCATGCGGTCGACCGAGCAAAGAGAAACCTGCAGAAAAAGTTTCAAGTAGCTCCCAGTTATTTTCGTGACACAGTGTGTCGTCGGTCGACCGGGACCCCAGGATGTCGACCGAGCACGACAGGTATCTGTTTCCAGACTGTGTATGATGTCGACCGAGCACACCAGGATGTCGACCGAGCACGGGAAGACAGAATTGCGTAGAAACAGAAGTCTTGCACGAAAATTCAGGAAACTCTTGTATTTTGTTTGGGACTCTTTCTAAACGAATTGTAGCCTATTTTGAACACTCTTAAGGGTTATCATAACCTATATAAAGGCATGTTTGGTTCGTTTTTAACAAGACACCAGAGAGAGAAGAGGAGAAGAGAAAAGAGAAGAAAAGAGAGAGAGTTTTGGAGAGAAGAGAGTGCTGTTGCTGTGTGCAGTATTATCAGAAGTTTCTGCAGCAAGTGTGGACGAGGATGTGCTCTTGAAGATGGTGTTTCGTCCATAAGATAAGTGTCTCTCTGTTTATGCTTTAATTGTCAATTTGTAAGGGATTGAGAGAGAGAGAGATTGTAGAGGGGAAGGTCTATAGAAAAAGGTTTCTACTTTTATTCTGTAGAACATCAAGTTGGTGCTTGGTGTCTGGGGTTTGGTGATCCTATCTGTTGGTGCAGATAAATTGTAAAGGGAGTCGGTGCTTCCTAGATAGTTGGTGCTATCTGAAACTAAAGGGAGTAGGTGCTTCCTAGATAGTTGGTGCTATCTGAAACTAAGGGTTGGTGCTCTTTGTCGTTGGTGCGACTAAATAGATTCAGATCTGTCCCGGATTGGTGTTCGGACAGTCTTTGAACCGTGGACGTAGCCTTTCGGTGAACCACGTTAAATCTGGTGTCCTTGTGTGATTTGATTTGCTTTTGTTGTTAAATTGGACCTGTTTTTAAGGAATCACTGATTCACCCCCCTCTCAGTGATCGCGATATCTAACAATTGGTATCAGAGCGTAAGGTTCCCTTGAAAAGCTTAACACGCTAAGGGTGATCTCTTGTCAAATCACATGGCAACCAATACAAGGAATAAGAAAGCACCTTTGTTTGATGGTTCTAATTACTCCTTCTGGAAGATCAGAATGCAGGCTTTCATTAAGTCACTTGGCTATGATGTCTGGGAGACTGTCAGAGTCGGTTACAATATTGCCATTGTACCCAATGATGCTGCAACGAAGAAGTTAGCAGACAACGACTCTAAGGCGCAGAATGCACTCTTTAGTGGCCTTGTGGACCGCGAGCTGGTCAAAGTAATTGCATGCAAAACAGCTAAGGAAATATGGGACAAGTTGAAAAGCATTCATGAAGGAGATGAGAAGATCAAAGAAGCAAAATTGCAAACCCATCGCTCTCAATTTGAATCTCTTCGCATGGAGGAAAGCGAGAATGTTGACTCATATTTACAACGAGTGAATGAAGTCACGAATGACATTCGTGGACTAGGGGAGGAGATTAAAGAACCAGTCATCGTCAAAAAGGTTCTAAGATCTCTTCTTCCCCGTTTGATTCAAAAGTCTCAGCCATAGAAGAAGCCAAGGATCTGAATGAATTTTCCATGGATGAGTTGCATGGTTCACTCACTGCCTATGAGATGCGCATAGGTAAGACGTCTTCATCTGATAGAAAAGCGGCCTTCAAAGTTCAGAAAAAGGGAAAAGAGACTGCTGGTCATGATTCTGATACTGATGATGATGAGCTTGAGGCTCAATTTGTTAGAAAGCTGAAGAAAGGAAGCAATGGAAAGTACAAAGGGAAGCTACCCTTTAAATGCTTCAATTGTGGTGGTGTTGGTCACTTTGCTGCGAAGTGTCCGCTGAAAGAAAATAATGATGATGACTCTTATGTCGATAAGAGTAAGTGGAAGAAAAATTTCAGAAAGAGGGGCAAAGCAAAAAGCTTCATCAGTCAATATAATGACAGCACATCTGAAACTTCAGACGATGATGAATCAGCCGAGGCAACTGAAGCTCTCTTCATGGTTACCGTTGAAGAAGAAGAGGAGCAAGAGCCGGAAGAGGAAGGGGAGGCTGAGGTCAATCTCGAAGAAGAACTCATTGCCGCACTTGAGGAGCTTAGCATGGAACGAAAAACAAGTAAGAAAAATCTGAAACTTCTTCATGAATCTGAAAGTTCAATTATTGCTTTGAAAACTCAAGTTGAAGAATATAAAAGAATGGTGGAAGTCCTTCAAAATCAAATAAGTATCAAAAAGGAAGAGGCTATGAAACTTGAAACTGAAATCGCTAGAGCAAAGGCTGAAAACTTGGAAAGTAGCCGAAAACTCAAAGCACTCCAAGCGATTGAAGGGACAATGAAACTCAATGAAATTCTGAAAGTTCAAAAGCCATTCCACAATAAATTTGGTATTGGATTTGAGACCGGAGAGTCCTCTAAAGCTGCACCTTCTTTGTTTATGAAACAAAGTGCCATACCTCTCAAGGCTACAAAGCATCAAATTCAGCTTAGTATTGAGATGGTCAATAAGAAAAGGTTTGTGGAGTTTAACCAGCCACCTAAGAAAGGAAGAATGTTCAGATTCTATGGTTATTGCTATCATTGTAATAGATATGGACATAAAAGAGCTGATTGCAAATTCTATGTTAGAAACAGCCCATTTGTGACTAGGAACCCTTTTTCAATCCTAAACAGCTACAAAATTGAGTGCTATATGTGTCATAATTATGGACACTTGGCTAGGGATTGTAGGTTGCCTATTGCTAACCAATTTCAGGTTGAAAAGAAACCCAAGTTAGTTAAGGCATGGAGGGCAAAGAAAAGGGAAGGTAATTCCAAAGAATCTCTCATTGTGCAAACGACATTCAATGCACAAAAGAAGACAGCACCATGGGTCCTTGATAGTGGTTGTTCAAGCCATATGATAGGTGATAAGGAAAAATTCGTCAAATTACAGCACTATGAAGGCGGATCAGTGAAGTTTGGTAACAATGATGGTGCCAAAATCTGCGGAAAAGGTGTTGTTCAGCTAAAGGCAAATAAGATCAGATCAGACGAGGTCTTATATGTGTCTGGACTAAGACACAACTTGCTTAGTGTGAGCCAGATCTGTGACAAAGGCCACGAAGTTGTCTTCACTAAGAATGGTTTTGCTATCAAGAAGAGTAGCAACGGCAAAACAGTGGCTACTGGATCTAGGACTGCTGGAAATTGTCGCGACCCCAGACCGAGAAACTAGGGGAAAAGAAGGATCCGAGTCCGGGAGGTCGGGACAGGTCGGGGTGATGCCGCGCCACGTGCATCTCTTTGGCTAAAACGCACACGGAATTAAAAGAACATCTATCCGTGCACGTGATTTCCCACAGGGTTCCGCGGTGAGGATTATCTTTACACATCATCTCACATATAACCATATCAAACACATTCTCATAATTGCGGAAGCGTGTAGTAAACCATATTAATACCATTCAAATCCATAAACAAGACTGATTTATGGTTAACATGATAAGATATCAGGATGAGCAATGATCAAGCATTTTCCCCAAAAGTGAATTCAAGTATGTTTACAAAGTATCAGTTAATTAAAACCCCCAAAAATAACGGTCAACAAAGACCGTACAACCAAATGAAATCTAAACCAAAGATATCAAGTTCCCAAAGTGTATCGTTCTCAAGGCAAGGCCGAATGTCTACATGACATCATCGGCTTGCCACTCAATCACTCGTTGCGGTGCACCGACCGCCTCCTCTGGCTCCTCCTCAAAGGCAATAAGCTCGGGACCTGAGTACCAAAATAAATGGATCAGACACGACGGTCTGGCAGGTGGGTGAAAAGACATAACAATAATAAAACAATGATGCTATGCAAGAGTTAAGAAAACTTATGGATAAACAATGAACTTTATAAAAGACAATGTATCATTTCAAAAGAAGTACATATGCAATAAATCCAGTAAGGTAACAAGGATTTGGAAACTGTCAAGATGGCAACCCCACAAGCTAGATCCTCCCTTCACCGAAGTGAAGAGAGCGCATACCCTAACAAGATCATTGTCCTCAGTCACACGAGGTGAGGAGGAACAACTATAAATATTATAATATACATATATACATATATACTCTGCGGGGCCACGGTAGCGAACCGGGTAAAAACTCTGCACATTCCAGACTGCAGCTGGCTATCGGGAGGGGAAGGAACCCCAAGTCGGAGGATCAAACCGACGAGGTCGTCCAAGCTCAGTGGTGCCGACTCATAGGTCAAATACGATAAATCAAATCATATGCACAGTAAGAAAACGGGGTGCCATAGGCACAAATACACATCCATCTCAAGTCGCCATATACAAGTTAGCAAAAGCTAAACACATCACTTTTTGTACTCTTGTAACAGTCTAGTCATATCAAGTTGGTTTGAAATCCCAAAGTAAGAGTTTAGTTGAAAATTGAATACAAATAGTTTTTCATACATTTACAGGCTAACAATGGGGTTTCTAGAATTGAATCAGTGTGAATAGGGTCCCGTATGTCGGTTATGATGAAATTTTGGTACTCTTTAAGAGTTGGGGACATTCCGGGTCCTTATACACATTGATCAATCTAGAAAACCTCATGGAGTTTCCACGATGAGGTTCTTCCTTCCTTCGGACTTCATATAATGCCTTACCCATCCTTGAATAGCATTGGGCCTCCAAACAATACTTCCACACTACAGCACCTCACAATATACCCCAATCTTTCATGGGTTTGAACACATCATTATAGGTTCAATGTCTTCAAATAAGAAGATAAGGGATAGAGCTGAATTGGACTTGAGTATGGACTTGGGGTGAATCTGGAAAATAGTCCCATAATTCTCTCATTTTACAGTTCATTTTTATTCAGTCCGATCGATCGGACCTGAAGGGCGATCGATCGGTCCTGAAGACCCTCACAGTTATTTACAGTCCGATCGATCGGACCTGATGGGCGATCGATCGGTCCTGCAAACCCTCTCAGTTATTTACAGTCCGATCGATCGGACCTGATGGGCGATCGATCGGTCCTGTAGCGAACCTCAACCCATTTGGTTGAATCCTTCTCTTGTCCAACTCCTATCCATTTCCTTTCTTTCCCCTTCTTCCATACATATCTTCACAATTAATTGGGCTATTCCTTGCCTCATTATCTCATCAAATCATCGTTCAAAATCAATAAGACTAAATCATCAAACATGATAATTCATTAAAACCATCAATGAAGACAAATCAAGATTTTGCATAAAACATGATAAAACACATGAGAATCATTTCATCCACTTGCCTTGGGTCCAATTGCAATTCAAATGAGCTCTAATCACCTCTTAATTCCACAATCAAACACCTATACACAAAACCCCCAAATCCAAACCCTAAAATATCAAAATCCAATTAAAACAAAACGGAATCTTCCAATAATTGAAATGAAGCTACCCTAGGGCTAAACAAACAAGATTATAACATTTTTAGGAAAATCACTTACAAGGAAGTTCTTCAAAAAGCAAAGTGTTGTCCAAAGAAGATCCTGGAGTGGGCGGTTTTCTTCAAAAATGGTATCAAGATGAAGGCCTTGAGATGAGGAAGAAGATTATAACAACTAATTCTCCATTAGCACTAGTTTAGTGGGTGATTGGAGATGAAGAAGCAAGAAAAGGTAAGGAAAACCCTTAGGGCTGGGGTTTCTCTTCTCCTCTAGGGTTTTTGCCAGAAATGGGAAAAAGAAGAAGAAGCTTTCTATATATAGTAAGTGGGAGTGGGGCCCACAGCTTAAAGAACTTCTCGGGCTCAAAACATGGTTCTCGGGGCTTCAAACGAATTCGACGAAGAAGACAAAGTTGATCGGCAAAATTTCTAGTTTCCAAAAAGTATATATTTTGCACATTTTGGTGACATTGAAATCGGTGTCCAGATTTTGGGTAAAAAGACCATTTTGCCCTCAATTAGTGAAAAATCAGGTTTAAGGTCCTCAAATGAAAACGATGTCAACATGAAAGTTGTAGGGATTAAAAAAATAAGTTCAATGGGTTAAAACACGATTCTTGGAAATCATCGGTAAACCCCCAATCTCACATAATTCGTAACAAGAACCCCCAAAGGGTCCCACACATCAAAAGGCTCTCCAAATTCCCCAAAGCTATTATAAAAGCTATTCTAATCCCCAACTAATCCAAAACTACTAAACACACTTAACACTAAAACACAACTCAAACAACTCTAAACGAGGTCTCTCGGGTCGGGGTCTTACATCCTCCACCCCTTAGGACATTTGGTCCTCCAAATGGAAATTAAAACTCACCTCCGGAAGAAGATGTGGGTACTTCTTCTGAACTTGATCCCGTAATTCCCAAGTTGCTTCTTCCGGTCCATGATTCTCCCAAAGTACCTTGACCCACTGAATAGTCCGAGTTCTCAATTCTTGCTCTTTGGTGTCGATGATCTGCTTAGGCTTCTCAATATAGGTAGCATCTTCTCGGATTTCCAACGGCTCATAACGGAGTATGTGTAGCCTGTCGGGAACGTACTTCTTCAACATAGACACATGGAAAACATTGTGTACGCCGGAAAGTTCGGGTGGTAAGGCTAACCTGTAAGCCACATCACCAATCCTACTCACAATGTCGTACGGTCCTATGTATCTCCTGGACAATTTGCCCTTCTGTCCAAACCTCAAAGTTCCACGAGTAGGTGACACTTTCAAGAAAACCTTATCTCCTTCTTTGAACTGTAAATCCCTTCTGTGAGAATCTGCATAACTCTTCTGTCTACTCTGAGCCACTTTCAGACGTTCTTGGATCAACTTGACCTTGTCACTTGTCTCACTAACAATGGTCGGTCCATGGAAACTGCGAGTACCAACTTCTTCCCAACAAACAGGTGTTCTACACCTTCTGCCATACAAAGCCTCAAAAGGTGCCATACCGATACTAGAGTGGAAACTGTTGTTGTAAGCGAACTCACACAACGGTAAGGCTTCATCCCATTGAGTCTTGAAATCTAGTACACAAGCTCGAAGCATATCCTCAAGCGTCTGAATTGTCCTTTCTGACTGACCATCGGTCTGTGGGTGATAGGCTGTGCTGAACTGTAACTTCGTACCCATAGACTCATGCAATGTCTTCCAAAATCTTGAGACAAATCTGCTGTCTCTATCTGATGTGATGGAAACTGGCTGTCCATGACGACTGACAATTTCTGTGACAAACAATTGTGCCAACGGTAACATATGCATTTTCTTTCCAGTCTTCATCGGTAGGAAATGAGCTGACTTGGTGAGACGGTCTACTATGACCCAGATAGCATCATTTCCCTTACTAGTCTTCGGTAAACCCGATATGAAGTCCATGGTAATATGCTCCCATTTCCATTCCGGAATCTCTAATGGTCGTAGTAACCCTGGAGGCTTCTGGTGTTCTGCCTTGATCAATTGACATGTCATACAACGAGAGACGAAAGCTGCTATCTCTCTCTTCATGTTATTCCACCAAAATCTGCCCTTCAAATTCTGGTACATCTTCGTACTGCCCGGGTGTATGGAATACTTGGTATCATGTGCCTCAGACATGATATCATTCCTCAAGTCCTCTAAGTTAGGCACACACAGACGGTCTCGGTAATACAAAACTCCATCTACAACACGAAAATCTGGGCGATCTGCTAGGTGCTCAGAAATCTTAGCCAACTCTGGGTCTTGCAACTGATTCTCTTTGATCTTCTGAATGAACGAGGGCTCTGACACTGACATGTTTGCTAACATGACACCTTCTCTTAGTGGCTGAAAATCTACACCCAACTCTTCTAACTGCTGTACCACATAAGTCCCCCGAAGACTTGCCATGCTCACTGACTTTCTGCTCAAGGCATCTGCGACTACATTCGCTTTTCCCGGGTGATACTTGATTGGAAAATCATAGTCTTTAATATATTCCATCCATCTCCTCTGCCTCATGTTCAACTCCTTCTGAGAAAACAAGTACTGTAGGCTACGGTGATCGGAGTGAACCTCAAACTTCTCTCCATAGAGGTAGTGTCTCCACATCTTCAAAGCTAAAACAACTGCGGCCAATTCGAGATCATGTGTTGCATAGTTCTTCTCATGATCTTTCAACTGCCGCGACCCATATGCAACTACCTTCCCATCTTGCATTAGCACGCATCCAAGTCCAACATTGGAAGCATCGGTAAAAATAGTAAAACTGCCGCTCCCAGATGGCAAAGTAAGGACTGGAGCCGTAGTCAATCTCTTCTTCAGCTCTTGAAAACTAGCTTCACACTTGTCTGTCCAAACATATGGTGCATTCTTCCTCGTCAACTTCGTCAAAGGTGACGCAATCGACGAAAATCCTTGCACAAACCTCCGATAATATCCTGCCAATCCAAGAAAACTCCTGATTTCTGATGCATTCTTCGGCCTATCCCAATTCATGACTGCCTCAACCTTGGACGGGTCTACTGATAATCCTTCTTTGGAGATGATATGACCCAAAAATGTGACTTGGTCCAACCAAAATTCACACTTACTAAGCTTTGCAAACAACTGATTCTCCCTCAATAGCTGGAGTGCTATCCTCAAGTGCTCTTCATGCTCTCCTTTGGTCTTGGAATACACCAAAATATCATCAATAAACACCACTGTAAACTGATCCAAATACTCCGCAAATATTTTGTTCATCAACGCCATGAAAACTGCCGGTGCATTAGTCAAACCAAATGGCATCACTAGAAACTCATAGTGTCCATATCTTGTACGAAAGGCTGTTTTTTGGCACATCTGAATCTCTAACCCTCAACTGATGGTAGCCTGACCTCAAGTCAATCTTCGAAAAGTAAGCAGCTCCTTGCAACTGATCAAACAATTCATCTATCCTTGGCAACGGATATTTGTTTTTGATGGTCACTTGGTTCAATCTTCTATAGTCAATACACATTCTCATGGAACCATCCTTCTTCTTTACAAACAAAACTGGTGCTCCCCACGGTGACACACTAGGTCTCACAAAACCTTTGTTCAAAAGTTCTTGCAATTGCATCTTCAACTCTCCCAATTCTGCCGGAGCCATTCTGTAAGGTGCGATAGATATCGGGGCGGTCCCCGATAACAACTCAATAGTGAAGTCTATCTCTCTAACGGGTGGCAATCCTGGTATCTCCTCCGGGAAAACATCCGGAAACTCACAAACAATTGGAATCTCCTCCACCCCTTGGGACCGTTTATCCTCCGTGATAAACGCCAAATAACCCTCACAACCACTTTTTAGAAGCCTATCAGCCTTCAATGCTGAAATAAATCCTGCACCAGAATTACTCCTTTCTCCCTGAAACAACACCCCTTCTTGGGTCTCCTCTAACTTAAAAGTTAGGGTCTTATGGAAACAATCCATAGTAGCATGGTATCCTGCTAACCAATCCATCCCTAGGATGACATCAAAATCCTGCATCTCCAACAAAATGAGATCTGCCGGTAATACTACTTCTCCTATCATGACTGGACAACTAGGGTAAAAAGTTCTACAAACAACTTCCTTACCTAAAGGGGTAGTCACAGTCAAAATGAAACTCAACTCTCTAGCATGCATATCAATCAACATAGCAAATTTTGGAGATAGGAATGAGTGAGTAGAGAGGTGGTGCAACTGGGATTGGTTCCGGTCTCCTCTCCAATATTCCCAACAACTGTGCCTGCATTTGAGCTATCTCCCTAGCATGATCCTCATCTTTCTTAAGCATCTGTTCTTGCAATCTGGTCTGTGTCTCAAATGCTTGTGCTTGGAGCCTAGCCTGATTTTCATTTGCTTGACGTTGTTGGTCTAGCATAGCCTGCATCATCTGTTGAAATTGATTCTGCATATTGTTGTCCTGAAGTTCTTCTGTACTAAGCCCTGCACTCTCGCTGTTACTGGCAATGTGATTACTGTTTGCTGTTCTTTTGCGAGGTGGCATAACGCTGCAAAACAAATTGTTAGCACATATAAATCAAGTACAGGGTGGTCACACATTGCTCACACGATTCTATCTAACGGATCCTCGCCACGTACTTAAGATTTCTAGTTTCTTTTAATTGCCTGAAACATGTCCCGCTCTGATACCAGTCCTGTCGCGACCCCGGACCGAGAAACTAGGGGAAAAGAAGGATCCGAGTCCGGGAGGTCGGGACAGGTCGGGGTGATGCCGCGCCACGTGCATCTCTTTGGCTAAAACGCACACGGAATTAAAAGAACATCTATCCGTGCACGTGATTTCCCACAGGGTTCCGCGGTGAGGATTATCTTTACACATCATCTCACATATAACCATATCAAACACATTCTCATAATTGCGGAAGCGTGTAGTAAACCATATTAATACCATTCAAATCCATAAACAAGACTGATTTATGGTTAACATGATAAGATATCAGGATGAGCAATGATCAAGCATTTTCCCCAAAAGTGAATTCAAGTATGTTTACAAAGTATCAGTTAATTAAAACCCCCAAAAATAACGGTCAACAAAGACCGTACAACCAAATGAAATCTAAACCAAAGATATCAAGTTCCCAAAGTGTATCGTTCTCAAGGCAAGGCCGAATGTCTACATGACATCATCGGCTTGCCACTCAATCACTCGTTGCGGTGCACCGACCGCCTCCTCTGGCTCCTCCTCAAAGGCAATAAGCTCGGGACCTGAGTACCAAAATAAATGGATCAGACACGACGGTCTGGCAGGTGGGTGAAAAGACATAACAATAATAAAACAATGATGCTATGCAAGAGTTAAGAAAACTTATGGATAAACAATGAACTTTATAAAAGACAATGTATCATTTCAAAAGAAGTACATATGCAATAAATCCAGTAAGGTAACAAGGATTTGGAAACTGTCAAGATGGCAACCCCACAAGCTAGATCCTCCCTTCACCGAAGTGAAGAGAGCGCATACCCTAACAAGATCATTGTCCTCAGTCACACGAGGTGAGGAGGAACAACTATAAATATTATAATATACATATATACATATATACTCTGCGGGGCCACGGTAGCGAACCGGGTAAAACTCTGCACATTCCAGACTGCAGCTGGCTATCGGGAGGGGAAGGAACCCCAAGTCGGAGGATCAAACCGACGAGGTCGTCCAAGCTCAGTGGTGCCGACTCATAGGTCAAATACGATAAATCAAATCATATGCACAGTAAGAAAACGGGGTGCCATAGGCACAAATACACATCCATCTCAAGTCGCCATATACAAGTTAGCAAAAGCTAAACACATCACTTTTTGTACTCTTGTAACAGTCTAGTCATATCAAGTTGGTTTGAAATCCCAAAGTAAGAGTTTAGTTGAAAATTGAATACAAATAGTTTTTCATACATTTACAGGCTAACAATGGGGTTTCTAGAATTGAATCAGTGTGAATAGGGTCCCGTATGTCGGTTATGATGAAATTTTGGTACTCTTTAAGAGTTGGGGACATTCCGGGTCCTTATACACATTGATCAATCTAGAAAACCTCATGGAGTTTCCACGATGAGGTTCTTCCTTCCTTCGGACTTCATATAATGCCTTACCCATCCTTGAATAGCATTGGGCCTCCAAACAATACTTCCACACTACAGCACCTCACAATATACCCCAATCTTTCATGGGTTTGAACACATCATTATAGGTTCAATGTCTTCAAATAAGAAGATAAGGGATAGAGCTGAATTGGACTTGAGTATGGACTTGGGGTGAATCTGGAAAATAGTCCCATAATTCTCTCATTTTACAGTTCATTTTTATTCAGTCCGATCGATCGGACCTGAAGGGCGATCGATCGGTCCTGAAGACCCTCACAGTTATTTACAGTCCGATCGATCGGACCTGATGGGCGATCGATCGGTCCTGCAAACCCTCTCAGTTATTTACAGTCCGATCGATCGGACCTGATGGGCGATCGATCGGTCCTGTAGCGAACCTCAACCCATTTGGTTGAATCCTTCTCTTGTCCAACTCCTATCCATTTCCTTTCTTTCCCCTTCTTCCATACATATCTTCACAATTAATTGGGCTATTCCTTGCCTCATTATCTCATCAAATCATCGTTCAAAATCAATAAGACTAAATCATCAAACATGATAATTCATTAAAACCATCAATGAAGACAAATCAAGATTTTGCATAAAACATGATAAAACACATGAGAATCATTTCATCCACTTGCCTTGGGTCCAATTGCAATTCAAATGAGCTCTAATCACCTCTTAATTCCACAATCAAACACCTATACACAAAACCCCCAAATCCAAACCCTAAAATATCAAAATCCAATTAAAACAAAACGGAATCTTCCAATAATTGAAATGAAGCTACCCTAGGGCTAAACAAACAAGATTATAACATTTTTAGGAAAATCACTTACAAGGAAGTTCTTCAAAAAGCAAAGTGTTGTCCAAAGAAGATCCTGGAGTGGGCGGTTTTCTTCAAAAATGGTATCAAGATGAAGGCCTTGAGATGAGGAAGAAGATTATAACAACTAATTCTCCATTAGCACTAGTTTAGTGGGTGATTGGAGATGAAGAAGCAAGAAAAGGTAAGGAAAACCCTTAGGGCTAGGGTTTCTCTTCTCCTCTAGGGTTTTTGCCAGAAATGGGAAAAAGAAGAAGAAGCTTTCTATATATAGTAAGTGGGAGTGGGGCCCACAGCTTAAAGAACTTCTCGGGCTCAAAACATGGTTCTCGGGGCTTCAAACGAATTCGACGAAGAAGACAAAGTTGATCGGCAAAATTTCTAGTTTCCAAAAAGTATATATTTTGCACATTTTGGTGACATTGAAATCGGTGTCCAGATTTTGGGTAAAAAGACCATTTTGCCCTCAATTAGTGAAAAATCAGGTTTAAGGTCCTCAAATGAAAACGATGTCAACATGAAAGTTGTAGGGATTAAAAAAATAAGTTCAATGGGTTAAAACACGATTCTTGGAAATCATCGGTAAACCCCCAATCTCACATAATTCGTAACAAGAACCCCCAAAGGGTCCCACACATCAAAAGGCTCTCCAAATTCCCCAAAGCTATTATAAAAGCTATTCTAATCCCCAACTAATCCAAAACTACTAAACACACTTAACACTAAAACACAACTCAAACAACTCTAAACGAGGTCTCTCGGGTCGGGGTCTTACAGAAATCTCTATACATTGTCAGATGGAGCTGAAAAGACTTGCTTGATGAGTCGGACAGAGGAAAGTTGGTTGTGGCACAAACGCCTTGGGCATCTAAACTTTGATAACATGTCAAAGATTTGCAAATCAAAAGCTGTCAGAGGTATGTCTACAGTTGAAAAGCCTTCCAACCCCATTTGCGATTCGTGTCAAAAGGGAAAGCAAACGAGGGTTATGTTCAAGTCAAAGGAGCATCATTCAAAGAAACCTCTTGAGCTAGTGCACACTGATCTCTGTGGACCGATGCGAACTCAAAGCACCAATGGAGATAAGTATTTTATGTTATGCATTGATGATTATACTCGTATGACATGGGTATTGTTTCTTAAGCATAAACATCAAGCACTTGATCGTTTTAAAGTGTTTAAAGCACAGGTTGAAAATATGCTTGGAAAACGTATCAAGATTTTAAGGTCTGATCGAGGCGGTGAATTCACATCTGAAGAGTTCACTAACTATTGTGCGCACCATGGCATTCAAAGACAATATTCAGCCCCTAGAACTCCACAGCAAAATGGAGTTGTGGAACGGAAAAATCGCACCGTTCAAGAGATGGCTCGTACAATGCTAACTGAGAGCAAGCTAGCTGACAAATACTGGAAGGAGGCAATCCATACGACTGTATACATTCAGAATCGATGCTTGATCAGGCCACATGAAGCCAAAACTCCTTATGAGCTATGGTTTGGGCGAAAAGCAACAGTCAAGCACTTCAGAGTCTTCGGTAGCAAGTGTTACATCAAGCGTCTCAAACAAAATCCGGGCAAATTTGATGAAAGAGCTGATGAAGGTATATTTCTGGGTTATTCCTCATCTAGTAAGGCTTACAGATGTCTTAACAAAAGGACCAGAAAAATCATAGAAAGTGCTGATGTTAGAATTGATGAAAACTATGAATCAAAGAATGGAACTCATTATGACAGTCCAGTCTATGAGGACTCGAGTGAGATTGATGATGAAGTAGCTAAACCTAATGATTCTGAGAAATCAAAGGATGACTCAGAGGATGCTACACCTAGAAAGAAAAGCACTTGGGTAGAGCAACACCCTAAGGATCAAATCATTGGAGATCCTGAGGTCGGTGTTAAAATAAGACAAAGTGTAGTTAGCAATTACTCACTTGTGTCCACCATTGAACCCAAGACTGTGGCTGAAGCCAGTCTCGATGAAAGTTGGTTGAAAGCTATGCATGAGGAGTTGGAGCAAATTGAGAAGAACTCCACATGGGAACTAGTCTCTAGACCTACCGATAAGAATGTTATTGGTACTAAATGGGTCTTTCGGAATAAGCTGAATGAAGATGGTCAGGTCATACGAAACTAAGCAAGGTTGGTTTGTAAAGGCTATGCTCAAGTTGAAGGCATAGATTTTGAAAGGACCTTTGCACCGGTGGCTCGTCTGGAAGCCATTCGTATGTTTCTTGCATTGGCTGCATACAAAACCTTTAAGGTATTTCAAGTCAGCCTTCTTGAATGGATTACTTGAAGAAGAGGTCTACATTGAGCAACCTGATGGCTTTCCTATTAGAAAAAATTCAGACCTAGTGTGCAAGTTGAAAAAGGCTCTTTATGGGCTGAAACAAGCGCCAAGGGCGTTGTATGCAAGGCTGGACCTATATCTCCGCAAGATCGGTTTTGGAAAAGGACTGGTTGATAGCAATCTTTATGTCAAAACAGAGTTGAGCAAACAGCTGGTTGTCATTGTTTATGTCGATGACATAATCTTTGGTGGCAACGATGAAGAAATGTGCAGGAATTTCGCTGAAGAGATGAAGAAAGAATTTGAGATGTCAATGCTTGGAGAACTAAAGTTCTTCCTTGGTTTACAAGTTCAGCAGCTGAAATATGGTATCTTCATATCACAGATGAAATACATCAAGGAAATGCTGAAGCGATTTAACATGGAAGACAGCAAGCCTGTGAGCACACCAATGACAACGAACACAAAGCTAAGCAAAGATGATAAGGGTTCGTCCGTTGATCACACCACTTATCGTTCTATGATAGGAAGCTTGCTTTATTTGACTGCTACAAGACCGGATCTTCTGCAAGCAGTATGTATGGTGGCTCGATTTCAAGCATCACCAACTGAGACGCACCTTACAGCAGTAAAAATGATATTTCGATATCTGAAAGGTACCATGGAGCTTGGCATTTGGTATCCTAAAGGCAAATCCTTCACTCTTGTTGCATACTCTGACGCTGATTGGGCTGGATGTATAGATGATCGCAAGAGTACAAGCGGCGGTGCATTCTATCTCGGTGAAAGGTTGGTGGCATGGCATAGTAAGAAACAAGATTCAGTATCCCTTTCTACAGCAGAAGCAGAATATATTGCAGCGGCAACTTGTTGTACACAAGTGTTATGGATGCGGCAAATGCACTCTGATCTAGGAGTTCCGACAACAGATCCTACGCCGATCCTCTGTGACAACACAAGTGCACTTCACATCTCCAAGAATCCTGTTCAACATTCTAGAACGAAGCATGTAGCAATTCGCTATCACTTTCTCAAGGAAAAGGTTGCAGATGGTGAGGTAAAGTTGGAATATGTCCCAACTACTGAGCAAGTTGCTGATATCTTCACAAAACCTCTGCCAAAAGAAGTCTTCGAGTATCTCCGAAAAAAATTAGGAGTTACTCACTCTCCTAATCCTTAGGAGTTGTGCTTGAAAGGGGGAGCAAAGTATTCTCTGAATATCCTATTCGCTGCTTCGTTGGTCCCTTTGGACTTGTTGTCAAAGGGGGAGAAAGACTTAAGCTAGGAGAAAGCTATCTTAGAAGAAGTTATGCTATGATAACTTTGTGGAGATTGGTATCAAAACTGTTAGAGATCTTGATTCTATTTTTTTTAAGACAGGGGGAGACTATGGTTCTGAAGAAGCTTCATGAAGATCAACTAGATTAATGTGTTGAAGTTCCAATAGTGTTGCCAACAATTCCAAAGGGGGAGATTGTTGGAATTTGAGATGACTTGAGAAGTCTTTTGATGAATTGAAGAAATTAATATCTCAAAGTATTGTTTTGAGTTGGAATTATTATCAACACATTGTCACAAGCATGATGATAATAGGCTGGTGTTGATAGAGCTTAAAAGAAGAATCAGAGTTGAAACAGTTCAGGAACTCAGAATTCCTGAAGCAGAGTGGCCGGTCGACCGGGCACCCCATGCGGTCGACCGAGCAAAGAGAAACCTGTAGAAAAAGTTTCAAGTAGCTCCCAGTTATTTTCGTGACACAGTGTGTCGTCGGTCGACCGGGACCCCAGGATGTCGACCGAGCACGACATGTATCTGTTTCCAGACTGTGTATGATGTCGACCGAGCACACCAGGATGTCGACCGAGCACGAGAAGACAGAATTGCGTAGAAACAGAAGTCTTGCACGAAAATTCAGGAAACTCTTGTATTTTGTTTGGGACTCTTTCTAAACGAATTGTAGCCTATTTTGAACACTCTTAAGGGTTATCATAACCTATATAAAGGCATGTTTGGTTCGTTTTTAACAAGACACCAGAGAGAGAAGAGGAGAAGAGAAAAGAGAAGAAAAGAGAGAGAGTTTTGGAGAGAAGAGAGTGCTGTTGCTGTGTGCAGTATTATCAGAAGTTTCTACAGCAAGTGTGGACGAGGATGTGCTCTTGAAGATGGTATTTCGTCCATAAGATAAGTGTCTCTCTGTTTATGCTTTAATTGTCAATTTGTAAGGGATTGAGAGAGAGAGAGATTGTAGAGGGGAAGGTCTATAGAAAAAGGTTTCTACTTTTATTCTGTAGAACATCAAGTTGGTGCTTGGTGTCTGGGGTTTGGTGATCCTATCTGTTGGTGCAGATAAATTGTAAAGGGAGTCGGTGCTTCCTAGATAGTTGGTGCTATCTGAAACTAAAGGGAGTAGGTGCTTCCTAGATAGTTGGTGCTATCTGAAACTAAGGGTTGGTGCTCTTTGTCGTTGGTGCGACTAAATAGATTCAGATCTGTCCCGGATTGGTGTTCGGACAGTCTTTGAACCGTGGACGTAGCCTTTCGGTGAACCACGTTAAATCTGGTGTCCTTGTGTGATTTGATTTGCTTTTGTTGTTAAATTGGACCTGTTTTTAAGGAATCACTGATTCACCCCCCCCCTCTCAGTGATCGCGATATCTAACAATTGGTATCAGAGCGTAAGGTTCCCTTGAAAAGCTTAACACGCTAAGGGTGATCTCTTGTCAAATCACATGGCAACCAATACAAGGAATAAGAAAGCACCTTTGTTTGATGGTTCTAATTACTCCTTCTGGAAGATCAGAATGCAGGCTTTCATTAAGTCACTTGGCTATGATGTCTGGGAGACTGTCAGAGTCGGTTACAATATTGCCATTGTACCCAATGATGCTGCAACGAAGAAGTTAGCAGACAACGACTCTAAGGCGCAGAATGCACTCTTTAGTGGCCTTGTGGACAGCGAGCTGGTCAAAGTAATTGCATGCAAAACAGCTAAGGAAATATGGGACAAGTTGAAAAGCATTCATGAAGGAGATGAGAAGATCAAAGAAGCAAAATTGCAAACCCATCGCTCTCAATTTGAATCTCTTCGCATGGAGGAAAGCGAGAATGTTGACTCATATTTACAACGAGTGAATGAAGTCACGAATGACATTCGTGGACTAGGGGAGGAGATTAAAGAACCAATCATCGTCAAAAAGGTTCTAAGATCTCTTCTTCCCCGTTTGATTCAAAAGTCTCAGCCATAGAAGAAGCCAAGGATCTGAATGAATTTTCCATGGATGAGTTGCATGGTTCACTCACTGCCTATGAGATGCGCATAGGAAAGACGTCTTCATCTGATAGAAAAGCGGCCTTCAAAGTTCCGAAAAAGGGAAAAGAGACTGCTGGTCATGATTCTGATACTGATGATGATGAGCTTGAGGCTCAATTTGTTAGAAAGCTGAAGAAAGGAAGCAATGGAAAGTACAAAGGGAAGCTACCCTTTAAATGCTTCAATTGTGGCGGTGTTGGTCACTTTGCTGCGAAGTGTCCGCTGAAAGAAAATAATGATGATGACTCTTATGTCGATAAGAGTAAGTGGAAGAAAAATTTCAGAAAGAGGGGCAAAGCAAAAAGCTTCATCAGTCAATATAATGACAGCACATCTGAAACTTCAGACGATGATGAATCAGCCGAGGCAACTGAAGCTCTCTTCATGGTTACCGTTGAAGAAGAAGAGGAGCAAGAGCCGGAAGAGGAAGAGGAGGCTGAGGTCAATCTCGAAGAAGAACTCATTGCCGCACTTGAGGAGCATAGCATGGAACGAAAAACAAGTAAGAAAAATCTGAAACTTCTTCATGAATCTGAAAGTTCAATTATTGCTTTGAAAACTCAAGTTGAAGAATATAAAAGAATGGTGGAAGTCCTTCAAAATCAAATAAGTATCAAAAAGGAAGAGGCTATGAAACTTGAAACTGAAATCGCTAGAGCAAAGGCTGAAAACTTGGAAAGTAGCCGAAAACTCAAAGCACTCCAAGCGATTGAAGGGACAATGAAACTCAATGAAATTCTGAAAGTTCAAAAGCCATTCCACAATAAATTTGGTATTGGATTTGAGACCGGAGAGTCCTCTAAAGCTGCACCTTCTTTGTTTATGAAACAAAGTGCCATACCTCTCAAGGCTACAAAGCATCAAATTCAGCTTAGTATTGAGATGGTCAATAAGAAAAGGTTTGTGGAGTTTAACCAGCCACCTAAGAAAGGAAGAATGTTCAGATTCTATGGTTATTGCTATCATTGTAATAAATATGGATATAAAAGAGCTGATTGCAAATTCTATGTTAGAAACAGCCCATTTGTGACTAGGAACCCTTTTTCAATCCTAAACAGCCACAAAATTGAGTGCTATATGTGTCATAATTATGGACACTTGGCTAGGGATTGTAGGTTGCCTATTGCTAACCAATTTCAGGTTGAAAAGAAACCCAAGTTAGTTAAGGCATGGAGGGCAAAGAAAAGGGAAGGTAATTCCAAAGAATCTCTCATTGTGCAAACGACATTCAATGCACAAAAGAAGACAGCACCATGGGTCCTTGATAGTGGTTGTTCAAGCCATATGACAGGTGATAAGGAAAAATTCGTCAAATTACAGCACTATGAAGGCGGATCAGTGAAGTTTGGTAACAATGATGGTGCCAAAATCTGCGGAAAAGGTGTTGTTCAGCTAAAGGCAAATAAGATCAGATCAGACGAGGTCTTATATGTGTCTGGACTAAGACACAACTTGCTTAGTGTGAGCCAGATCTGTGACAAAGGCCACGAAGTTGTCTTCACTAAGAATGGTTTTGCTATCAAGAAGAGTAGCAACGACAAAACAGTGGCTACTGGATCTAGGACTGCTGGAAATCTCTATACATTGTCAGATGGAGCTGAAAAGACTTGCTTGATGAGTCGGATAGAGGAAAGTTGGTTGTGGCACAAACGCCTTGGGCATCTAAACTTTGATAACATGTCAAAGATTTGCAAATCAAAAGCTGTCAGAGGTATGTCTACAGTTGAAAAGCCTTCCAACCCCATTTGCGATTCGTGTCAAAAGAGAAAGCAAACGAGGGTTATGTTCAAGTCAAAGGAGCATCATTCAAAGAAACCTCTTGAGCTAGTGCACACTGATCTCTGTGGACCGATGCGAACTCAAAGCACCAATGGAGATAAGTATTTTATGTTATGCATCGATGATTATACTCGTATGACATGGGTATTGTTTCTTAAGCATAAACATCAAGCACTTGATCGTTTTAAAGTGTTTAAAGCACAGGTTGAAAATATGCTTGGAAAACGTATCAAGATTTTAAGGTCTGATCGAGGCGGTGAATTCACATCTGAAGAGTTCACTAACTATTGTGCGCACCATGGCATTCAAAGACAACATTCAGCCCCTAGAACTCCACAGCAAAATGGAGTTGTGGAACGGAAAAATCGCACCGTTCAAGAGATGGCTCGTACAATGCTAACTGAGAGCAAGCTAGCTGACAAATACTGGAAGGAGGCAATCCATACGGCTGTATACATTCAGAATCGATGCTTGATCAGGCCACATGAAGCCAAAACTCCTTATGAGCTATGGTTTGGGCGAAAAGCAACAGTCAAGCACTTCAGAGTCTTCGGTAGCAAGTGTTACATCAAGCGTCTCGAACAAAATCTGGGCAAATTTGATGAAAGAGCTGATGAAGGTATATTTCTGGGTTATTCCTCATCTAGTAAGGCTTACAGATGTCTTAACAAAAGGACCAGAAAAATCATAGAAAGTGCTGATGTTAGAATTGATGAAAACTATGAATCAAAGAATGGAACTCATTATGACAGTCCAGTCTATGAGGACTCGAGTGAGATTGATGATGAAGTAGCTAAACCTAATGATTCTGAGAAATCAAAGGATGACTCAGAGGATGCTACACCTAGAAAGAAAAGCACTTGGGTAGAGCAACACCCTAAGGATCAAATCATTGGAGATCCTGAGGTCGGTGTTAAAATAAGACAAAGTGTAGTTAGCAATTACTCACTTGTGTCCACCATTGAACCCAAGACTGTGGCTAAAGCCAGTCTCGATGAAAGTTGGTTGAAAGCTATGCATGAGGAGTTGGAGCAAATTGAGAAGAACTCCACATGGGAACTAGTCTCTAGACCTACCGATAAGAATGTTATTGGTACTAAATGGGTCTTTCGGAATAAGCTTAATGAAGATGGTCAGGTCATACGAAACTAAGCAAGGTTGGTTTGTAAAGGCTATGCTCAAGTTGAAGGCATAGATTTTGAAGGGACCTTTGCACCGGTGGCTCGTCTGGAAGCCATTCGTATGTTTCTTGCATTGGCTGCATACAAAACCTTCAAGGTATTTCAAGTCAGCCTTCTTGAATGGATTACTTGAAGAAGATGTCTACATTGAGCAACCTGATGGCTTTCCTATTAGCAAAAATTCAGACCTAGTGTGCAAGTTGAAAAAGGCTCTTTATGGGCTGAAACAAGCGCCAAGGGCGTTGTATGCAAGGCTGGACCTATATCTCCGCAAGATCGGTTTTGGAAAAGGACTGGTTGATAGCAATCTTTATGTCAAAACAGAGTTGAGCAAACAGCTGGTTGTCATTGTTTATGTCGATGACATAATCTTTGGTGGCAACGATGAAGAAATGTGCAGGAATTTCGCTGAAGAGATGAAGAAAGAATTTGAGATGTCAATGCTTGGAGAACTAAAGTTCTTCCTTGGTTTACAAGTTCAGCAGCTGAAACATGGTATCTTCATATCACAGATGAAATACATCAAGGAAATGCTGAAGCGATTTAACATGGAAGACAGCAAGCCTGTGAGCACACCAATGACAACGAACACAAAGCTAAGCAAAGATGATAAGGGTTCGTCCGTTGATCACACCACTTATCGTTCTATGATAGGAAGCTTGCTTTATTTGACTGCTACAAGACCGGATCTTCTGCAAGCAGTATGTATGGTGGCTCGATTTCAAGCATCACCAACTGAGACGCACCTTACAGCAGTAAAAATGATATTTCGATATCTGAAAGGTACCATGGAGCTTGGCATTTGGTATCCTAAAGGCAAATCCTTCACTCTTGTTGCATACTCTGACGCTGATTGGGCTGGATGTATAGATGATCGCAAGAGTACAAGCGGCGGTGCATTCTATCTCGGTGAAAGGTTGGTGGCATGGCATAGTAAGAAACAAGATTCAGTATCCCTTTCTACAGCAGAAGCAGAATATATTGCAGCGGCAACTTGTTGTACACAAGTGTTATGGATGCGGCAAATGCACTCTGATCTAGGAGTTCCGACAACAGATCCTACGCCGATCCTCTGTGAGAACACAAGTGCACTTCACATCTCCAAGAATCCTGTTCAACATTCTAGAACGAAGCATGTAGCAATTCACTATCACTTTCTCAAGGAAAAGGTTGCAGATGGTGAGGTAAAGTTGGAATATGTCCCAACTACTGAGCAAGTTGCTGATATCTTCACAAAACCTCTGCCAAAAGAAGTCTTCGAGTATCTCCGAAAAAAATTAGGAGTTACTCACTCTCCTAATCCTTAGGAGTTGTGCTTGAAAGGGGGAGCAAAGTATTCTCTGAATATCCTATTCGCTGCTTCGTTGGTCCCTTTGGACTTGTTGTCAAAGGGGGAGAAAGACTTAAGCTAGGAGAAAGCTATCTTAGAAGAAGTTATGCTATGATAACTTTGTGGAGATTGGTATCAAAACTGTTAGAGATCTTGATTCTATTTCTTTTAAGACAGGGGGAGACTATGGTTCTGAAGAAGCTTCATGAAGATCAACTAGATTAATGTGTTGAAGTTCCAATAGTGTTGCCAACAATTCCAAAGGGGGAGATTGTTGGAATTTGAGATGACTTGAGAAGTCTTTTGATGAATTGAAGAAATTAATATCTCAAAGTATTGTTTTGAGTTGGAATTATTATCAACACATTGTCACAAGCATGATGATAATAGGCTGGTGTTGATAGAGCTTAAAAGAAGAATCAGAGTTGAAACAGTTCAGGAATTCAGAATTCCTGAAGCAGAGTGGCCGGTCGACCGGGCACCCCATGCGGTCGACCGAGCAAAGAGAAACCTGTAGAAAAAGTTTCAAGTAGCTCCCAGTTATTTTCGTGACACAGTGTGTCGTCGGTCGACCGGGACCCCAGGATGTCGACCGAGCACGACAGGTATCTGTTTCCAGACTGTGTATGATGTCGACCGAGCACACCAGGATGTCGACCGAGCACGGCAAGACAGAATTGCGCAGAAACAGAAGTCTTGCACGAAAATTCAGGAAACTCTTGTATTTTGTTTGGGACTCTTTCTAAACGAATTGTAGCCTATTTTGAACACTCTTAAGGGTTATCATAACCTATATAAAGGCATGTTTGGTTCGTTTTTAACAAGACACCAGATAGAGAAGAAGAGAAGAGAAAAGAGAAGAAAAGAGAGAGAGTTTTGGAGAGAAGAGAGTGCTGTTGCTGTGTGCAGTATTATCAGAAGTTTCTACAGCAAGTGTGGACGAGGATGTGCTCTTGAAGATGGTGTTTCGTCCATAAGATAAGTGTCTCTCTGTTTATGCTTTAATTGTCAATTTGTAAGGGATTGAGAGAGAGAGATTGTAGAGGGGAAGGTCTATAGAAAAAGGTTTCTACTTTTATTCTGTAGAACATCAAGTTGGTGCTTGGTGTCTGGGGTTTGGTGATCCTATCTGTTGGTGCAGATAAATTGTAAAGGGAGTCGGTGCTTCCTAGATAGTTGGTGCTATCTGAAACTAAAGGGAGTAGGTGCTTCCTAGATAGTTGGTGCTATCTGAAACTAAGGGTTGGTGCTCTTTGTCGTTGGTGCGACTAAATAGATTCAGATCTGTCCCGGATTGGTGTTCGGACAGTCTTTGAACCGTGGACGTAGCCTTTCGGTGAACCACGTTAAATCTGGTGTCCTTGTGTGATTTGATTTGCTTTTGTTGTTAAATTGGACCTGTTTTTAAGGAATCACTGATTCACCCCCCCCCTCAGTGATCGCGATATCTAACAAGTAGGGGGCTCGCCCCTTCTCCTCCTCTTTTCCTTTATTCTGTCTCTCATCCTTCGTTTTCCAGAGCTTTTTCTTTCTTCCCCTGCCTTCGCCTCTGTCGATCGAAAGAGACCGCTGCAGAGATTCTCCGGACTCTCGCCGGAAAGAGGTGCTGTCAGGATTCTGTTCTGCGTCTTGATCTTCTCGTAAGTCTCCTTTCCCTTCTTTCTGTTTCATTTTGCTTTCTAGGGCTCCGTTCTGTCTAGGGTTCCCTCTGTCTAGGGTTTTCTCTCGCTCCTTAGCACATTCTTTCCTTCTCCTAGCATTTTTATCTGAGAGATGGGCATTTACAGCCACTGGATAGAGTCCGAGAGGGGGCTAGCCGACCTTAGGGCTAGGTATAGTATACCAGATGGGGTCCAGGTCATGGCGGCTCCTGTCATGTCTTATGCCATTGGGGATTTCTACGACGGCTGGATGCCGTTTCCCTTGGTGGCCGTAATCGAGGGCGGGGTTAGGTTCCCCCTCCGCCCTCTGCTTAGGGAGTGTCTCCGAGCATGGCATCTCTGCCCTTGCCAACTGATGCCTAATAGTTTCAAGATTGTAATGGGTACGGACGCGCTCAATATAATTTTGGGCATCAGTCTCGGCGTTCATGATATCGAGGAGGCCTACGATATCTGCAAATCCGGGAAGGATATGTACTACCTTCGCGTCAAGTCGGGTCGGAGGCCATTCGTGCAAGCCCTGGAAGACTCCAATAAATATGCCGGGGACGATCGTCTGATGGTCACTGACAACTGGGAGTTCGGCGATGACGAGCCCATCTCGGAAAGATCTTTCAGGATCCCTCGTCATTACGGCAACCCTCCAAGTAATTAAAACCTTAGTACGCCCTTTTATTCCTCCTGCTTTTTGTACTGCCGATCTGATGTCCTCTGTTTGCTCTGCAGGCGTTCGTCAGAGGAGGGCGGCTGCTTTCCGAGAAGGCTGGGAGCTGAACAGATCTTGGATCCGTGCCTTAGAAAATTACCACGGCCACGGCGACAGGTCTGCGTGGAGGCTGCTGGGGTACGAGCCCAGGTACCGCGGCTACAAGGACAAGAAGCAGACTGCCCACTGCAAGCAAGCCGCGGCGGAGGTAGAAGAGGAAACCAGAGCGGACGAAGACCAGACTGCGGCGGATCCAAGGGATCGCTCTGCATCCAACTCTGAGGCATCCACTTCGGGGTCCGAAGACAACGCCGAGACGATCGGAAGGATCGTCCTGTCAGAGACAGAGTCCGAGGAAGAAATGGATAGGACCCGCCCGAAGCCAGTCCTGCGAAACCTCAAGGCCGTGCCAGTGATCGGCAAAGGTCGGGGCGCGCCATCTTCCTCCCGCGCACCCGCATCGTCGAGTGCGCCTTCATCATCCTCCGCGCCCCCACCTACCCGGACTCCAACGTCACTTGTCGCGACTGGGACCGGGACTCCCGGGCCCTCCACCACCTTGGCCACGCAGGGGGAGGACCAGGCCATGAAGAGGGCCCGGGTCGAGGGCTCGGCGGGGGAATCGTCCGGGTCTGGGATGGCAACGCGGGCTCACCCTGCCCCTTGGAAGCCGAGCTTCATGCTCCAGCCTGGGAGGCCATTGACGGTGGAGGATCGTCTCTCGGGGGGGGCCGCTCGTGGTCGCCTGCTTGGGGAGTGCCTGCGCCCTGCCGCGGGACATAGAGAACCACGACAAGATGGACGACATCTCCCTGCTGGCAGCGCAGATGAAGGCGAATCTGAGTGTAAGTCCAATTTTTCTTCAACACTCCTTGTTTGGTTATGGCTTTCGCTCACTGGTGGATTTACTTCCTTGCAGAGCGTCCAGATGGCCCAGATCTCGGTGTCCCGTATCCAGAAGTGCCACGCTGAGCTAAAGAGAATCCAGGCTGTCTGTGAACAGCACAAGAAAGACCTGGAGGAGGCGAAAGCGAAGGTGTCGGAGTACGAGGACACGCACCGATCCCTCTTTGCCGAGCACGACAAATTAAAGTCGGTATTTGATCTGACTAAGAGGAAGGAGGCCGAGCTGGAGAGGACTGTTGCGAGGCTGGAGAGCCAAAAAACTGAACTAGAGCTCACCCTCCAAGCCGAAGTAAAACTCGCCTTCCAGGACGGTGCCGATGCGGCGGGCGAAGAGTACGCTGCGCAGGTCAACGACATCCGAATCTCGGCTTGGGAGATGGGGTGGAGGGCGGCCTTGGACAAGATGGGCGTCACCCACGATCATCCTGCCTATACGAGGCCGGATGAGTATCCGTGTTCGGACGCCGCGGAGGATGCAGAGATGGGCCCTGCTGTCCAGTCGGGACCGGAACTCCCCTCCACAGTGCCTGAGGCGCCAGCTGCAGCCGCGAACCCCGCCGCGGCGTCTACATCCGAGGCTCCTTCTGCAGCTGCGACCGCGGGCGCGGGTAGCGTTACTCACGCCACGTGAAGTCCATCCGCCGCTGCTCCCTCCTTTCTTTTTTGATGTAATTTTTGTTCAGGCGCATCGCGCCCTTTATGTAGGGACACTCTTATCATTTTAAATGGAAATCTTTCTTCGTATCTGTCCCGTGTTTCTCTTGACCTTGTGCTTGTGTTTGATCTGTTTTGTGCTTGTGTTTGATCTGTTTTGTGCTTGTGTTTTGTTTCGGCCATATGGCCGAGCCCCGTACCTTGCGAATCCACTATTAAGTAGCCGCGCTCAGTGGCCGTAGCTCTTAGAATGCGAGGCAGGGTTTGATCCAAGGCACTGAGCATTTTCCGCAATAAAAAGATGGGGGAATGATATTAGCCAAGTATATGAGCTCGGTAAGTGCCGAAATGGACCAGCTTTGGCCCAGAGGAACTGTCGTGCGCCGAGGTGAGCGCAGAATCTTGGTGATCTTGGCTGCGTTTGAACCCAGAGTCCCGGAGATTTCGGCTGCGCGAGCTCTAGGGGTGTATGGGCCCGGAATTTAGGAAACGACTGAGCGTCCGAGCTCGAAGCCTTTTCCAGGGTCAAGGACCCAGGGCTTTAGGAAACGACTGAGTGTTCAGACTCGAAGCCTTTTCCAGGGCAGTAGACCCGGAGCTTTAGGAAACGACTGAGTTTGAACTCGAAGCCTTTTTCCAGGGCGGTAGACCCGGAGCTTTAGGAAACGACTGAGTTTGAACTCGAAGATTTTTCCAGGGCGGTAGACCCGGAGCTTTTAGGAAACGACCGAGTTTGAACTCGAAGCCTTTTCCAGGGCGGTGGACCCGGAGGTGCCGAAGTCAATTGAAGGGAGACGACACAGATTAAAGACGGCAAAAGCTGCTTTCATTGATTCTGACACATTACATCTTTAGAAATAGAATTTCTTTAAGTGAGACGCATTCCATGGCCGAGGCAGTAGTTTCCCATTCATGTCCTCAAGCTTATATGTGGACCGTCATGCAGTCGAGACTACTTTGAAAGGACCGCGCCAGTTTGGGGCCAACTTGCCTTGATTCGGGTCCTTGTCTGCGGGCAGTGCCTTCTTCAGAACCAGCTCTCCGATGGAGAACTTCCTTTCCCGAACTCTCTGATTGTAATCTTTTGCGAGCCGCCGCTGATAGGCCGCTAATCGGATGGAAGCTGCTTCTCTGCGTTCTTCGGCCAGGTCCAAACCCAGGGTTAGATTTTTTTCGTTCTGGCTCTGGTCGAAGAGTTCGGATCTGAGCGTCGGAAGACCGATCTCAAGCGGGATCACGGCTTCCATTCCGTATGCCAAGGAGAATGAAGTTTCTGAGGTGGAGCGTCTCGGGGTGGTTCTGTAGGCCCACAACACACTGGGTAGTTCTTCCACCCATCTTCCTTTGGCCCCATCGAGTCTCTTCTTGAGCCCATCCAAGACCACTTTGTTGGAGACTTCGGCTTGGCCGTTGCTCTGGGGATAGGCCGGAGTCGAGTAGTGGTTCCTGATGCCGAGCTCCTTGCAAAAGTTTTTGAAGAGGCTGGAGTCGAATTGGGTCCCGTTGTCCGACACCAAGACTCGAGGGATGCCGAACCTTGTGACGATGTTCTTCCATACGAAGTTCTTGGAGTCCCGTTCAGTGATGGAAGATAACGCTTCCGCCTCTATCCACTTGGTGAAATAGTCGGTGGCCACTATCAACCACCTTTTATTCCCCGGAGCTCGATGGAGGGGTCCCACAATGTCCAGCCCCCACTGAGCAAAGGGCCATGGGCTGGAGAGTGGGCTCAGATCTTGCGCAGGTTGATGGAGGTTGTGCAAGAATTTCTGGCACTTCTCGCATTTCATAGCGTACATCTGTGCGTCCTTTTGCATGTATGGCCACCAGTATCCTTGGCTTATAGCCCGGTATGCTAGTGACCTTCCTCCGATGTGACTTCCGCAGATGCCTTCATGTATCTCGTAGAGGAAGTCTTCAACTCGGCTTGGGTGGACGCACTGGAGATAAGGGCCCGTGAAGGATTTCTTGTACAGCTTTCCTTCTGGAGAGAGCCAGAACCGGGCTACCCTGAGCCTGATCTTGTGAGCTTGCGCTCTATCCTCGGGGAGTTAGGCGTCCTTGAGGTACGCGATGATGGGATCCATCCAACTGGGCCCGAGGTCGACGCACAAGATTTGCCGTGGCGGGCTGAGCTCTATAGTTGGCGATGTTTGGGAGCCTACTTCTACAGTCCTCTTTTTTCCAGCTTCGACGGCGGAAGCCAGGTTGGCGAGCGCGTCGGTGTGTGAGTTAGAGTCTCTGCCAATTTGTTTGACTTCCGCTTCCGGAAATTGGGAGAGGAGTTTCTTGGCGAGGGTTAAATAGGCCGCCATTCTGTCGTCGCGAGCTTGGTAATCTCCAGTGAGCTGGCTCGTCACCAACTGCGATTCACTGAAGATCACCAGCTGTTGAGCTCCGAGAACCTTGGCACTATTCAGCCCTGCCAGCAATGCTTCATATTCTGCCTCGTTGTTGATGCTCGAAAGTCAAGGGTCAGGGCTTGCTCGATGACTAGCCCTTCTGGAGACTGGAGGACTACGCCGACGCCGGCCCTTCTAGAGGTGGAGGACCCGTCAACGAAGACCTTCCAAGCCGAATCTCGGGATGCGTCCCGAGATTGCTCGTAATCAGTCTCCGAGACTAAGTCATTCTGCCCCTTGCCCCCCAGTTCGGGGTCGAGTGGGCTCGGCGACGAACTTGGGGAAGTGAACTCGACGATGAAATCTGCCAAGACCTGCGCTTTGATCGCTGTTCGGGGCTGGTACTGGATGTCGTACTGCTCCAGCTCTACGGCCCATCTTGAAACACGTCCGGAGAAGTCGGCCTTTCGGAAGACGGACTTGAGTTGGTGCTCCGTCACCACCACTATCGTGTGGGCCTGTAAATAGTGTGAGAGCTTCCGAGAGGCACTGACGAGGGCCAGCGCGAGCTTCTCCATCTGCAGGTATCTGGTTTCCGCGTCGAGGAGGGTCTTGCTGGTGTAATAAATGGGCTTCTGCTGCCCTTCATCTTCTCTGACCAGCACTGAGCTCACAGCATGATCGGAGACTGCTAAGTACAAATACAATGCTTCGCCTTTCTTTGGGGTTGACAGCAGCGGAGGCGAGGCCAGGTAAGCTTTGAGTTCTTGGAGGGCCGAGTCACATTCCGGGGTCCACTCGAACCTTAGGTTCTTCTTTAGCAGTTGAAAGAAAGGGTGGCACTTGTCAGAAGACCTGCTGATGAAGCGGTTGAGGGCGGCGACCATGCCGGTGAGCCGCTGGACCTGCTTCGTTGTTGTCGGGCTCTGAATTCCCAGGATCGCGGAGATTTGGGTCCGGGTTTGCTTCGATACCACCCCGTCGCGTGACGAGGCTCTCTAAGAATTTGCCGGAGCCGACCCCGAAGGCGCATTTGGAGGCGTTCAGCTTTAGGCCCGAACTTCCGGAGAACGTCGAATACCTGGCCGAGATCCGTCAGATGGTCGCAAGATTGGGTGGATTTGACGACCATGTCGTCGATGTACACCTCGACTGTTTTGCCGAGCTGTTCCCGGAACATCTTGGTGACCAACCTCTGGTACGTTGCCCCTGCATTTTTGAGTCCGAACGGCATCACTTTATAGCAGTAGGTCCCCCTAGGAGTGATGAATGCCGTTTTTTCTTCATCTGGTCCGTACATGGGTATCTGGTGATAACCGCGGTAGGCGTCGAGGAAACTCATCCTTTCGTGACCGGCGGTGGCGTCAATCATCTGGTCGATCTTCGGGAGTGGGAAGCAGTCCTTGGGACATGCTTTGTTGAGATCAGTGAAGTCGACGCAAACTCTCCATTTTCCGGTCTTCTTTTTCACTACCACGGTATTCGCCAGCCATTTTGGGTACTGGACCTCTCTGATGGCGTTCGCCTCTAGCAGTTTCTCCATCTCTTCGACCACGGCTGCAGACTGGTCGATTCCGGATCTTCTTGCCTTCTGGACCACTGGCTTGACTTGAGGGTCTATATTCAGTCTGTGGCTCATAACCTCGGGGTTCACGCCTGGCATCTCCTGTGGGGTCCAGGCGAAGACGTCTCTGCTTTGCAGCAGGAAACTGAGCAGCTCGGACCTTTCCTGCTCGGCGAGCTGACTCCCAAGAAGGAAGTGCCTCTCGGGATCACTGGGGTCGATCCTGACCTCGATGAGATCTTCGATACTCTTTTCTCCTAGATCGCGACCGACCCTGTCCAGCTCTGCCTCTAGTTCTGCCATATGCACTTGCTTTGGCTCTTCCTCGCCAGACACGACGGCCATCATACAACGCTTGGCCATTTGCTGGTCCCCGTCGATTGTGACCACCTCGGTCTGCCGTCCCTTTCCAAGGGAATCTAAGCTTCTGATGGTAGGAGGAGGGGACAGCCTCTATCTGGTGCAGCCAGCTCCTCCCTACGATGGCATTGTAGGGGGATGGCGTGTCTACCACGAGGAAGTCAGCCACCACTGATGCACCCCCAACTTGGACTTTGAGGGAGACTCTCCCCTTGGGATACACGGGCTTCGCGCTGAACCCTATCAGGGGGGTCCGCGCCTCCTGGAGATCTTCTTCGGTGAGCCCCATCTTGGTAAAACAGTCGAAGTAGAGGATCTCGGACGAACTGCCGGGGTCGACGAGGATCCTCTGCACCTTGCAACTCCCCGCTTCAGAGTCATAATCAGCGGGTCATTGTGAGGGAGTTGGACCCCTTTCAGGTCCTCGTCTGAGAACCAGATTTTTGGTCTCTCTTTGCGAGCCTTTTTAGAGGCTGGTCCGAGCTCGGCCGACATGACCTGTTTCCCATGGGAGGCCCTCCTGGCATCGGCGCAGACCTGGCCGCTGCTCTGCTTAGTAGGGGCCAGGTGGATGACGCTTATAATCCTCTCCGACCCGTTGCTGTCATGATTCTCCTCGGTTCGGCGCCGAGGTCGCTCGTTGCTCCTGCTATCCGCTCCTTTGCAGTACTCCTTCAGGTGCCCGTCCTTGACAAGTCTCCTAAGATGGTCCTTGAGGGAGTAACAATCCTCAGTGTTATACCCGTTCTGCTTGTGGTAAGCGCAGAACCTTGTCTGATCCCTTGTGGAGGGGTCGCTCTTCATGGGTCGCGGCCATTCGAAGTACGGTTTCCCCTGGATCTTGTCCAGTATTTGGTGGATCGGCTATTTGAAGACCGTATTGACCCTTTCGCGCGAGGAATAGGACGGTCTATGCCTCTTGCCCCCTCCTGGAGCGCGAATCGGGGCCGACGACTGGCCACCAGAGTGGTGATCTCGGCTCGTCTCTTTTCTGCGATAGGTCCTCTTCTCCCCCCCAGAGGTTCGATCTTCCTGCCGAGATCGATCCTCCTGCCGAGACCGGTTCTCGTTCCGAGACCGGCCCTTGGAAACGCCAAAACTCTCATTGGCCTGCGCATCGTCTTCCTCTTGCTCGATGTATTTGTTCACCCTTGCCATGAGGGCGGTTACAGAGAGAGCGGGGTTTCGGACGAGCTCCTTCCCAAGCTCGCACCCTGGCAGGAGGGCGTGCTGGAAGGACCTGATCGCGACATCTTCGGAGGAGTTATCGATCTGACTGTAAACCGTCCAGAATCTTTTGGCGAATTGAGTGACACTTTCACTCCACTTCATTCTGAGGGCCATGATGTCGCTGTCGGTCTTTGGGATGACTCTGTGCGCCTGGAATTTCCCAAGGAAGGAGTCCCGCAACTGGGACCAGCTCGTGATCGATCCTTCGGGGAGCGCACAGAACCATTTGAGGGGTACATCCCCCAGGCTGGAGGAGAAGACTCTGCAATTGAGGTGCCCGACGTCGCCCCAGACGGATAGTTTTTGGGTAAAATGCCGGAGATGGGCTGCTGGGTCTGAGGTCCCGTCGTAAAGGACGAACCTTGGGACGCTGAACTTCTTGGGGAGGGGATAGTCCATTATCTCTATGGAGAAGGGAGATGAGTCGAGGCCAGCGAAGTCGGGGATGTCTGGCTGGTTTTGAGCGAGCCCTGCCTCCCTTAGGGTGTTCTGGATGGCCTGCTCGACCAGGCGGTCGATCAGGGCCTGCTGATCCCCCGCCTCCGATCTCGGCATCGACCCCCTGTCAATGTGGTTATGGCAAGAACTCCCAACGTGACTCCGCTCGCGACTCTTATCGTTCAGATGCTCCCTTAAGTCCTTGCCGGTGACGGGATCCTTCCTGCCTACGGGATCACCGCCTCCGGGGACTATCTCTCTCTCTCGGAGCTGCTGCCTGAGCTGGCGGATAAGATCGTCTTTCTCCTGGAGGGCGAGGTTCTGAGCCCTGATTGCTGCTTGAGCGGGGTCGGCTCTGTTGCCTTCGCGGTCCGAGTGGCGCCCGGATCGGTGTGACCCCACCGCTGCCGGGGCCTTACCCTTCGAGAAGCGCTCCTGCGGGGGAGCATTCAGCCGCGGTGGACTCCCCATCTCCAACGGGGATGAAGCAGATTCGGTGTGGTAACTGTCCACCTCTGCGGCCTCCCCTCTCGCGTTGCGCTCTTCTGGATGGGACACGTAGGGTAATGGTCCAGGGAGGACCATCGGCCCAGAAGGGAGAGACTTCGGGTGTTCTCCGCCTCTTTTGTTTCTCGGAGCCATGGTGGTTGGAAGGGGTTTTGAGAAAGGTTTCGGGGTATGGGTTAGTACTTCCCCACAGACGGCGCCAATTGTAAGTGCCTAAAAATTAAGGACTTTGAACCAAGGATTAGGATCCTTGTTTTGAGTGGTTTGGATGAAGATTGTCGTGGCTCCGACTGGACCTGAAGAGGAAGAGAGGAAAACACGTCAGAGGACCCTGGCTGCAGGCAGCGCAAGGCTCTCCGATGCTTAAGTCAGTTCAGGGACTGAGTAAGGGAGATGGAGAGAAAATTGCAGAGTAAGAGTGTGCGTTATGGGTTGTGTACCTTTAGGATGGAGATGGAGATGCTATTTATAGGCGATGGGGATGACTAACGTGGGCGAGTCCCAAGATTGGGCTGGCCACTCGAGTGGCTGCGTCCACTCAGCCCATAATGCATTAAATGCTGCCTCACCTACCCATGCTTCATTAAATGCTAGCCTTGCCGGGTCAGGCGGCGGTTCTGACTTTTGGGCCAGGTCCCATCGGGCCTGGCCCGGAGCCATGCTCTGGGGGTGCACGTGTTCTGTATACACCGTTTTGTCAGTAATGATAGCCTGCAGGGCATGCCTTAGCATGCGCCGTTGTCCTGTCGTTAGTCCCGTCAATATCCGTCAAATCCGTATTGCCGAGGTGTGATGCCGAGGTCGGATAGGTCTGACTTCGGGAACTCTCACCTCGGCGAATGCCGCGATCCTTCAGCCGTGGTCAGCCTTGGCCTAGGAGAGGCATAATCAATCTGCCTTAAGACCGGGGCTAGCACTGATCTCGGCTTAGTGGAAACACCCCCACACATATATATATATATATATTGATTGGGAGCTCCGATGAAGGTGCATGGGGCCTACCTTATCTAAATTATGTGAGATCTAGAAGTGCTACTGTTATTCTAAATTTAGAAGAAGTAAAAAAGAGGATAGACATGAAACTTTTTGTTCCAAGTTCGACCCAAATCATAGTTATCGTTATCAATGCGTGGAATGTGTTGCCCCAAGCCGAGACAATTTGGCCGTTTGCTAATTCAAGCACCCAGGTGGAGATGCGTGGAATGAGAGTCAAGTGCTAGAGAAGGTTGGATTTACAGAAGGTGGACCCCACAATATGATTTTAAGATAAGGACCAGGCTCTCCATGGGTCACAATATTAAATAATCTAACTCTATTTTGTATATAGTAAAAGCTTGTGTGCATAAAATACATAAGAATTGAATACATAGAATTCATGTCAAAAGTGGTTAAAGACCGGCTGAAGGTGGAATATATAAAATACTCTATCTTATTAAGAAAGTTAAGATCCCATCTAAATGCTCAATCTTATTTTCTTTCCTCCTTATCTAATATCTTTCACTTCTCATCTCTTTAATAATTATTTGATGGAGCTCACTTAAACATAATTTTCTTTTTATTCAATTCCAATGTAATTTAATGCAAACAAACGGGAGATAAGACATTTCAAATTTTATAAGGCTTTTGAGTGTGTAAATAACTGCCTACTCAAATCAGTTATGCCTTCTAAAAAAGGAAGGAAAACAACTCTGATCAGGACAAAAGGACTATTACTTCCACCGAAAAATCAAAAGAAATTAAGGTTATCTAAGAAGCATCTACAAGGTCAATTCTCCTGAGCTGAGTTCACATTGACTATGCTAAGTTTTCAAACTATTGAGGCAGTCAATCTTGCTACATCCTCGGAACCCACATGCAGGAGACCTTTCAATTTATTATGTCCTTAAGACTACCATCCTTTGTTGAGAGATAAGGATTTGCATAAAGGAACGGCAACATCATGTGGTTTTGTGAGTCGGCCAAAGTGACGTTTCAAGCAACAGTAAGGGAACTATCAATCAGATTCCCAAAAAAATTGCCATCTTTCTTCGACTTCAGACCATAACAAAATAACCATCCATACTCCTTTTCAATCACAAAACAAGAGCCTCCCACCACTGAAGAGCCTATCATTTTCCTTTACCTTTCTGTCCCAAAGAAACAAGGCCATGGGAAACACCTTTGGAAGGAGGACAGCCAAGGTGATGAAGATAGATGGCCAAATTCTCAAGTTCAAGACCCCTGCCCGTGTTGCAGACATAATCAAAGACTACCCAGATTATGTTCTCATGGATTCGGAGGCCGTCCGCCACTTGGGTGTCCGTGCAAAGGCGCTCGCCGTCGATCATGAGCTTAAGCCCAGGAGGCTATACTTCCTTGTACAATTGCCCAAGGTCAAGGATGAGAAGGTGCCCCGGAGAGCCCGGTCTGGTGTCCTAAAGATGAGCGCCAAGGACCGGCTTGAGAGCCTCATGTTGTCTCGCCGGTCGGTCTCCGACTTGACTCATTTGAAGCTGATGGCACCAGCACCAGTGGGTGATGAGTCAGGAGAAGGCACAGGTGGAGCAGTCCGTGTTAAGATGAGGCTGCCCAAGGCTCAAGTGACCAAACTGATGGAAGAGAGCAAGGACGCGGCGGAGGTCGCTGAGAAGATCATGGATTTGTGCATAGGTGATGCTGGAGAGGATGGGGCGCCTAAAGAAGATGGGGGCTTGCTAATGCAACAAAGGCAATGGAAGCCTGCTCTAGGGAGCATTCAGGAGATGCAAAAGACAAGAGAGGTACTTAGAGAAACTTAAAAAGAAAAAAAAAAAAAAAAACTGAATCATGGTGAAACTATATTTACATCCATTCAACTAATTACTTGGGGTGGCTATGGGCGGGTTGCTCGGGTTTGGGCCGGATTGAGCACCACATGTAACATGTCTATGCCCAAACCTAACCGACCCATTTATTAATTGAGTTGGGAATCTGAAGCAAAATCGAAGCTGAAAGTCAAAATGGTTAACCCAAACTCTACATTTTTTACAGGTTGATTTGAGTCAGTTTGATGGGTCATATATAGACTTTTAGTGCAATGAGTTGGGTTGGGTTCGAGTTCTGTTTAGGGGTTGAAAAGCAAGTATGGATCCAACCCACATGCGGCTGATGTTATTAATCCAGCCCCAAACCCAACCCAAGAATAAAAAGGGTCAACCTAAACCCCAAATTACCGGGCCATATATATTTGGCTTCCGATAGTGGGGGCGGGTCAAACAATTGAGAGGTGTTTCAATCCTGTTTTCTATTCCTAATCTTATTTCTTGATCCAATATAGCTAAACGGACTGGGCAGGATTATGCTTATTGGGCCCATTTTATTACATTTTAAAAATGTGTGATAGTGTACCAAAAATGTTTTAATTAGATTTATTTTTAAAAATTCTAAAATTTATAAAATTATGTTGTATTTGATCTTGGATTGGATATATACTTGAGATATGTTCGGTTAATGTCTTACATTTTGGGTTAACCAGATTGGTCTCCTAGGTCAGCCAGGATCTATATGTTTAGGGTTCAAGGTTATTTTGGTCTCTATAGTAGGATTTCTTATTGATTAAGGAACAAGAATCATAAATGCAATGAAACTTGTAAATCCTAACCCTAAGAGGGAAAAGGATTAGAAAAGATAAAAGAACTAGAGATGGCTAATGTGACAAGTTGGTGGGTGTTTGGTGGCTCCACCAAGTAGAAGGATATAAGGTTCTGGACAAATTATCTATAAAAGATCAGTTTATATTTGTCATGTTTAACTATTTAATCTAATATAATGCAAGTAAATATATTGGACATTACTAACTATTTGATCAACGTATAATGAAAAGTGAAAATACAAACTTGCGGTGGTATCAATTTCTCATCTCATGCATGTCCTTGGATTTGAGTGGCCAACAATGTTAGAGGGGTCTAATTTTGACCTCACCATTGTGCCATGTGTCTTAATTTTAAATTTGGTGGCGATGGATGGCAAGGAGCAACGCTATCTCCAAGCCACAATCATTTGGGAACTGGTAATCCTACTTCATTTGTTTTAGGTGCACCTTTATTAGGTAGAAATAGATCCAAGAAAAAAAAAGGGCAAATGGGGAAGCCTATAGTGTTAAAAACTTGGAACTTCTTATTCATTGATTTAATGTGTATACAACTACATGGCTGTGACTTGCAACCTGTACTTATCCATTGATCAGAAAAATGCCAGGTCTTTTAGACCTGATGGATCTAGAGTGAGTTCAGCCTTAGAAGTATAAAAGAGAAGAAGAGTAGGGTAAGTAGAGATATAAATGATACCATTACTTTTCTAATTTAATTTACTAGATTGATTTTGAAGGGTAATCATTTTTCCCGGTAGGGTAGACTATTTGATTTTTGCCAATGAATCTTGCAGTTTAGTCCTTCACTTGTAACAATTCTGGCTGAGTTCCTAAAGTTTCTTAGAAATATTAGGGCATGTTAATTTGTTTGCATGAGAATTGAATATACAAGCATTCATCAACAAATGGGCTCCAACGATGATTATTGAAGGTGAGAGGAAAATGATATATGGTGGCGATATATATGCAACCCTTACTTTTCTAATAATTGAATTATAGGAGTGGTGGCTGGATGTTTATATCCAACTAATCCTTCATTCAGTTTTCCTTAGATGGGATACAGTTTTATAGTCATTTTTGGAAATCAAATTTGTTCCTTCAATATTAGCCATTTTTAGAAATAGAAGGATTACAAAAGTGAATTTTCATGTCATTAGATGTAGGGCAAACTTTTTATTTTGGACATCCATTTTGTGCCCTTCCATCAGACGGCTCTTTAATTTGAAGATGATGCTCTTTTATTTGGCAGGGCTAGCAAACTTTGCCATATATTATATTTGTAAAAGATATGTGCAGTTTTTTCAACTTTCATAAAATCTCATAAATATGATGAGATGACACAACCACCAATTAGAAAACCCTTAAAATCAGAAAGCTAAAATGTTTATGAGCTGATTTTCATTTTTTTCTTGAAAATGTTGGGGTTTCTAACTTTATTGGACTGGTGACAATTTGCAGAAACATGGAGTGAGATTCCTTCCTTTACAAAATGGAGAATCGGTATAGCTACCCATGCATCAACTCACCCAATATTATCAATCTAGCGGTAAAACATATGTTGATGCTCTTCTCTCTCTCTCTCTCTCTCTCATACTAATTATTGTACAAGCAGCTCTCTCTCATATACTAATTTTTGTACCAGCAACAATGGCAAGGGATCTTTGTCCATTTTATGCCTGATGATGTATTAGATGTTAACACAAAGTGGAGGCTTTCTAACCATATTTACTATAGGTTCTGTTTGTTTGCATGGAGTTGATTAAAATTAATGAAATAAAGGTGAAGGTAATCGTGCATCAAAGAATATTTCCTTTCTCAAAACATGAATTAAGAGAAAAATCAAATAATGAATACCAAGCCATCACCTTAGTAAATTAAATTATGGGAAAGTAATCTCCACTTTATATCCTTATTTCATTACCTCTTTAATAATTCTTTGGTGGGACCCATTTAGCACAAAGTTTTGCAAATTCAAACAAGCAAAGGAGCCCTAAATCAGGATTTTGTAATATCTCGTAAATTTCATTTCAGCAATTCGCAATTTCTTACAAGTACTTCAGAAACAGGTAGGAAATACTCAATATTGTTGACAAATTATCGTATTATCAAAATTTTGAGCGATGAGGCACATGGCATCGAAGATAAGGCCCACTCATCCAACCATACAAAAAAAAAAAAGATTTGATCAATTATCAACATTATCGCAGCCTTATCCAAAAGGGTCCTTGGTTGTCCTTTCATTCTTAAAAAGGTCCTTAGTTGGCATAGATTCATTGGCTTAAATCAAGGGACCCATCTATACCCATTCAATTTGGAACCCATACTGTCATGAGGATTCTGGGAGCTTGCATGGTCCCAAATATAAGTACAATGTGTTCAGCAACACCCAACATTGAGCTAGAAATCCAAGGCTTGAGTTGTTGTGAATGCGAAGGGACGTAAAATTTATATGATCCTCTATGTATTGTTTCTAGAGAAAGCCTAGGAATGCCTTAGATGAGATAGTGATAAATTAAAGAAGATAATCGAAGAACAAAATGGCAGAGCATGAAGTCTCATTAGAGTTTTTGTTTCAGCATTTTAGATATGAATTTTTATGGAAAAATTTTCTGCTTCACAAATTTTAGAAATCATCGGTAGAGTGCCTCATAGAAGATGTTTTTTTTTTTTAAATTAAAATGCCCTTATTCGTGATACTTCGTACACCAAATCGTGCGTTTAGTTTAATTAATTACTTTATTAGTTAATTAAGTGGATTTGGTTCATGAGCTAGTTTCTTTTATCATTAGGAAGGTGTCTGCGAATTTTCGTGCAATTCCGAGTGCGTTTGAATATAACAGTGGGGTAGCTTGCAGTTTAGGGAAAATTGAGTGGATATTTATAAAAATTCAGTTTTTGCTGATTTTGGATTTGTTGAAAAGGTCTCGCTGTGCTCATCGATCTTCCCACTTTGAGAGTTGCGACCTGACTTCTCTAAGTCCCTCAATTAATCCCATTTCAAAAATTTCGCTCAGTTGGGCCAAAAATGTCATTTCCATAACATATCCCTTATTAAAACCATCGACCAGCCCCTTTCTCCCTTTCTATTCACTTCATTCCTACATGAGACCTTGCTGGGACTCTCCTTTCTCATTCTCCATCAGCCAAGAAGCCAAATTCAGTCTAAGGAGCCCAAATTCAACGCAATCAAGTCTACCTTCATCTTCTTGTTGGCTTCTCTTTAACTCTAACTCATTCTCCAGCACTTTTAGGGCCTTGCATGTCAATGATTCTTGTTTCTTTTCCTTCCTTGGAGTTGTAGGAGTGGTGAGGAACAAGATGTGAGAGTGGGTTCGAGGTGTGGGCTTTTGAAAGTGGAATTTAGGTCTATTCTCCTCGATTCTCTTCCCATCTATCTATCTATATTCTTCCTTACATAAAGACACCTGGCTACATTTATATCAATCAATTCATGGGTCCCGGCCCGCATCATTTGATTTTATGGACGGTTAGAATAAAGATAGTGGACCCCATTCATCTGGGTCTCACTTAAAAATATTTGGTCAATTTGGTAGGTCTATGATCATTTGATCATTTGATCTTTCTTAATCAATTAATGGGTCTCATCCCGCATAATATGATTTTATAGACGGTTAGAATAGAGATGGTGGACCCCATTCATCTGTGGGGTTCCACTTAAATAGGTTAGGTTTGATCAATTTGTGAGGTTTATGATCATTTGATCTTTTGACCTTTATCAAGCAATTCATGGGTCCCAGCCCGCATTATATGGTTTTATGAACGATTAGAATATAGATGGTGGACTCCATTCATCTTTGGGGTCCCACTTAAATAAATTAGGTTTGGTCAATTTATGAGGTCTATGATCATTTGATCTTTATCAATCAATTCATGGGTTCCGGCCCGCATCATATGATTTTATGGACGGTTAGAATAGAGATGGTGGACCCCATTCATCTGGATCTCACTTAAAAATATTTGGTCAATTTGTTAGGTCTACGATCATTTGATCCTTTGATCTTTTTAAATCAATTCATGGGTCCCATCCCGCATAATACGATTTTATGGACAGTTAGAATAAAGATGGTGGACCCCATTCATCTGGGAGGTTCCACTTAAATAGGTTAGGTTTGGTCAATTTGTGAGGCCTATGATCATTTGATCCTTTGATCTTTATCAAGCAATTCATGGGTCCTAGCCCGCATCATATTGTTTCATGGATGGTTAGAATATAGATGGTGGACCACATTCATCTTGGGGTCCCACTTAAATAGGTTAGGTTTGGTCAATTTGAGAGGTCAATGATCATTTGATCTTTATCAATCAATTCATGGGTCCCGGCCCGCTTCATTTGATTTGATGGACGGTTAGAATAAAGATGGTGGACCCCATTCATCTGGGTCTCACTTAAAAATATTTGGTCAATTTGTTAGGTCTACGATCATTTGATCCTTTGATCTTTCTTAATCAATTCATGGGTCACATCCCGCATAATACGATTTTATGGACGGTTAGAATAGAGATGGTGAACCCTATTCATCTTGGGGGTTCCACTTAAATAGGTTAGGTTTGATCAATTTGTGAGGTCTATGATCATTTGATCATTTGATCTTTATCAAGCAATTCATGGGTCCCAGCCCTCATCATATGATTTTATGGACGGTTAGAATATATATGGTGGACCCCATTCATCTTGGGAGTCCCACTTAAATAGGTTAGGCTTGGTTAATTTGAGAGGTTAATGATCATTCAATCATTTCATCTTTATCAATCAATTCATGGGTCCCAGCCCGCTTCATTTGATTTTATGGACGATTAAAATAGAGATGATGGACCCCATTCATCTTGGTCCCACTTAAATATATTAGGTCAATTTGTTAGGTCTATGATCATTTGATCTTTCTTAATCAATTCATGTCTTACATAAAGAATAAAACATTTGGAAAAAAACATAAAGATCAAATTAGCAACAAAAAAAAGGACTCACAAGTTTACTAATTAATAAATTTATTAAAAATAATTCATATCAGTCAGTGCATTTGGTGGTTTCGTGGTCCGTGCATAGCACGGGGTTTTGCTAGTTTTAGTCAAGGCAAGTGACACTACAAGAAACTGCACTTTTGGTGACGAAAATTTTCGTCGCCAAAAGTTACGTTTTCGTCGGTAAAAGTCTTTACCGACGAAATTTTTTTCGTCGCCTCGAAGTCGGTAAAACTCCGTCAGCAAAACATTTTACCGACGAAATTATTTTTTGTCGGCAAAAATTAACTTTTTACCGACGATTATCTTACTTTTACCGACGTTTTTTTTCGTTGGCAAAATAATTTAATTTTTTTTTATTTTTAATTTTTACTTTTTCCGACGTTTTTTTTTCGTCGGCCAAAATAATCTCAATTTTTTTATTTTTTATTTTTTATATTGCCGACGTTTTGATTTCGTCGGCAAAAATAATTTCATTTTTTTTAATTTTTATTTTTCATATGCCGACGTTTTTATTTCGTCGGCAAAAATAATTTCATTTTTTTTAAATTTTTATTTTATATTGCCGACGTTTTATTTCGTCGGCAAAATAATTTCATTTTTTTTTAATTTTTATTTTTTTTTGCCGACGTTTCTGTTCCGTCGCCAAAATAATTTAATTTTTTTTATTTTCTTTTTAATTTTTGCCGACGTTCTAATTTCGTCGGCAAAAGTACGTTTAAATTTTTTTTTTATTTTTTGCCGACGTTTTAATTTCGTCGCCAAATATTTTTTCATTTTTTTAAAGATTTATTTTTAATTATTCCCGACGTTTTTTTTCGTCGCAAAAAGTAGTCTTATTTTTTCATTCGTACTTTTTGCCGACGTTTTTCTTTCGTCGCAAAAAACATTTTATTTTTTAAATTTTTCTTTTATATTTTTCCCCGACGTTCTTATTTCGTCGGCAAAAACATTTTAAAATTATTTAATTTTAAAAT